>JAHLWY010000421.1:0-85982 GCA_020002185.1 Paraescarpia echinospica
TGTTTGTTTACATGGCAGCGCACTGTTTGTTTACATGGCAGCACACTGTTTGTTTACATGGCAGCACACTGTTTACATGGCAGCGCACTGTTTACATGGCAGCACACTGTTTACATGACAGCCACTGTTCGTTTACATGGCAGCACACTGTTTACACGGCAGTGCACTGTTTGTTTACATGGCAGTGTAATGTTTGTTTACATGGCAGCGCACTGTTTGTTTACATGGCAGCACACTGTTTGTTTACATGGCAGCACACTGTTTACATGGCAGCGCACTGTTTACATGGCAGCACACTGTTTACATGACAGCCACTGTTCGTTTACATGGCAGCACACTGTTTACACGGCAGTGCACTGTTTGTTTACATGGCAGTGTAATGTTTGTTTACATGGCAGTGCATTGTTTGTTTACATGGCAGCACACTGTTTGTTTACATGGCAGCGCACTTTTTGTTTACATGGCAGTGCACTTTTTGTTTACATGGCAGCACACTGTTTGTTTACATGGCAGCACACTGTTTACATGGCAGCCACTATTTGTTTACATGGCAGCGCACTGTTTGTTTACATGGCAGCCCACTGTTCGTTTGCATGGCAGTGCACTGTTTGTTTACATGGCAGTGCACTGTTTGTTTACATGGCAGTGTAATGTTTGTTTACATGGCAGTGTATTGTTTGTTTACCTGAATGCGCATTGTTTGTTTACATGGCATCGCACTGTTTGTTTACATGGCAGTGCACTGTTCGTTTACATGGCAGTGTACTGTTTGTTTACATGGCAGTGTACTGTTCGTTTACATGGCAGTGCACTGTTTGTTTACATGGCAATGTAATGTTTGTTTACTTGGCAGTGCATTGTTTGTTTACCTGAATGCGCATTGTTTGTTTACATGGCATCGCACTGTTTGTTTACATGGCAGTACACTGTTTGTTTACATGGCAGCACACTCTTTACATGGCATCACACTGTTTGTTTACATGGCAGCGCACTTTTTGTTTACATGGCAGCACACTGTTTGTTTACATGGCAGCACACTGTTTATATGGCGGCGCACTGTTTGTTTACATGGCAGCGCACTGTTTGTTTACATGGCAGTGCACTGTTTGTTTACATGGCAGTACACTGTTTGTTTACATGGCAGCACACTGTTTACATGGCAGCACACTGTTTGTTTACATGGCAGCACACTGTTTGTTTACATGACAGTGCACTGTTTGTTTACATGGCAGCGCACTGTTCGTTTACATGGCAGTGTACAGTTTGTTTACATGGCAGTGTACTGTTCGTTTACATGGCAGTACACTGTTTGTTTACATGGCAGCACACTGTTTACATGGCAACACACTGTTTACATGTCAGCGCACTGTTTGTTTATATGGAAGCCACTGTTTGTTTACATGGCAGTGCACTGTTTGTTTACATGGCAGCAGACTGTTTATATGGCAGCGCACTGTTTGTTTACATGGCAGCGCACTGTTTGTTTATATGGCAGCACACTGTTTACATGGTAACGCACTGTTTGTTTACATGGCAGCGCACTGTTTACATGACAGCACACTGTTTACATGGCAGCCACTGTTTGTTTACATGGCAGTGCACTGTTTGTTTAAATGGCAGTACACTGTTTGTTTACATGGCAGCACACTGTTTACATGGCAGCACACTGTTTGTTTACATGGCAGCGCACTTTTTGTTTACATGGCAGCGCACTGTTTGTTTACATGGCAGCACACTGTTTGTTTACATGGCAGCACACTGTTTACATGGTAACGCACTGTTTGTTTACATGGCAGCGCACTGTTTACATGGCAGCACACTGTTTACATGACAGCGCACTGTTTACATGGCAGCACACTGTTTACATGACAGCCACTGTTCGTTTACATGGCAGCACACCGTTTGCCATCGGCAGTGCACCGTTTGTTTACGGCAGTGTAACGTTTGTTTACATGGCAGCACTGTTTGCTTCGTACATGGCAGCACACTGCGTTTGTTTCATAATGGCAGCACACTGTTTACATGGCAGCATTACATGGCAGCATTAATACCTGCTTTACATGACAGCCACTGTTCGCTTACATGGCAGCACACTGTTTACACGGCAGTGCACTGTTTGTTTACATGGCAGTGTAATGTTTGTTTACATGGCAGTGCATTGTTTGTTTACATGGCAGCACACTGTTTGTTTACATGGCAGCGCACTTTTTGTTTACATGGCAGTGCACTTTTTGTTTACATGGCAGCACACTGTTTGTTTACATGGCAGCACACTGTTTACATGGCAGCCACTATTTGTTTACATGGCAGCGCACTGTTTGTTTACATGGCAGCCCACTGTTCGTTTGCATGGCAGTGCACTGTTTGTTTACATGGCAGTGCACTGTTTGTTTACATGGCAGTGTAATGTTTGTTTACATGGCAGTGTATTGTTTGTTTACCTGAATGCGCATTGTTTGTTTACATGGCATCGCACTGTTTGTTTACATGGCAGTGCACTGTTCGTTTACATGGCAGTGTACTGTTTGTTTACATGGCAGTGTACTGTTCGTTTACATGGCAGTGCACTGTTTGTTTACATGGCAATGTAATGTTTGTTTACTTGGCAGTGCATTGTTTGTTTACCTGAATGCGCATTGTTTGTTTACATGGCATCGCACTGTTTGTTTACATGGCAGTACACTGTTTGTTTACATGGCAGCACACTGTTTACAAGGCATCACACTGTTTGTTTACATGGCAGCGCACTTTTTGTTTACATGGCAGCACACTGTTTGTTTACATGGCAGCACACTGTTTGTTTACATGGCAGCGCACTGTTTGTTTATATGGCAGTGTACAGTTTGTTTACATGGCAGCGCACTGTTTGTTTACATGGCAGCGCACTGTTTGTTTATATGGCAGCACTCTGTTTACATGGTAACGCACTGTTTGTTTACATGGCAGCGCACTGTTTACATGGCAGCAAACTGTTTACATGACAGCCACTGTTCGTTTACATGGCAGCACACTGTTTACACGGCAGTGCACTGTTTGTTTACATGGCAGTGTAATGTTTGTTTACACGGCAGTGCATTGTTTGTTTACATGGCAGCACACTGTTTACACGGCAGTGCACTGTTTGTTTACATGGCAGTGTAATGTTTGTTTACACGGCAGTGCATTGTTTGTTTACATGGCAGAACACTGTTTGTTTACATGACAGCACACTGTTTATATGGCGGCGCACTGTTTGTTTACATGGCAGCGCACTGTTTGTTTACATGGCAGCGCACTGTTTGTTTATATGGCAGCACTCTGTTTACATGGTAACGCACTGTTTGTTTACATGGCAGCGCACTGTTTACATGGCAGCACACTGTTTACATGACAGCCACTGTTCGTTTACATGGCAGCACACTGTTTACACGGCAGTGCACTGTTTGTTTACATGGCAGTGTAATGTTTGTTTACACGGCAGTGCATTGTTTGTTTACATGGCAGAACACTGTTTGTTTACATGGCAGCGCACTTTTTGTTTACATGGCAGCGCACTTTTTGTTTACATGGCAGCACACTGTTTGTTTACATGGCAGCACACTGTTTACATGGCAGCCACTATTTGTTTACATGGCAGCGCACTGTTTGTTTACATGGCAGCCCACTGTTTGTTTGCATGGCAGTGCACTGTTTGTTTACATGGCAGTGCACTGTTTGTTTACATGGCAGTGTAATGTTTGTTTACATGGCAGTGCATTGTTTGTTTACCTGAATGCGCATTGTTTGTTTACATGGCATCGCACTGTTTGTTTACATGGCAGTGCACTGTTTACATGGCAGCACACTGTTTGTTTACATGGCAGCGCACTGTTTGTTTACATGACAGTGCACTGTTTGTTTACATGGCAGCGCACTGTTCGTTTACATGGCAGTGTACTGTTTGTTTACATGGCAGTGTACTGTTCGTTTACATGGCAGTGCACTGTTTGTTTACATGACAGCGCACTGTTTACATGGCAGCACACTGTTTACATGACAGCCATAATTCCTCGTTCGCTTATTACGAAAAGCACACCGTTTAACGCAGTGCAACGTTTGTTTACATGGCAGTAACGTTTGTTTACATGGCAGTAATGTTTGTTTACTGGCAGCACACCGTTTGTTTTTACATGGCAGCACACCGTTTATTTGGCATATGGCAGCGCACTTTTGCCTTACATGGCAGCGCACTTTTGTTTTACATGGCAGCACACTGTTTGTTTGCTACGGCAAGCACACCGCTAGATGGCGTACTTACCATTTGTTTGCCATACGCACTGTTTTGTTTATACGGCAGCGCGACTGTTCGTTTGGTAATGGCAGTGCACCGTTTTTGTTTCATACGGTAGAAGTGCACTGTTTGTTTACATGGCATGTAATGTTTGTTTACATGGCAGTGCATTGTTTTGTTTACATCTTGAATGCGCATTGTGGCGTTTCATACGGTATCGCGACTGTTTGTTTGCTACGGCGGCGCACCGTTTGTTTGCTACGGCAGCAGATCGTTTATACGGCAGCACTGTTTGTTTGGCATATGGTAATCGCGACTGTTTGTTAATGGCAGCGCACCGTTTGTTTAAAATGGCGGTACACCGTTTGTTTGCTACGGCAGCACACCGTTTACATGTGGCGCTACCGTTTGTTTTATATGGCAGCATCTTTTGTTTTTACATGGCAGTGTAATGTTTGTTTACATGGCAGCGCACTGTTTGTTTACATGGCAGCACACTGTTTGTTTACATGGCAGCACACTGTTTACATGGCAGCGCACTGTTTACATGGCAGCACACTGTTTACATGACAGCCACTGTTCGTTTACATGGCAGCACACTGTTTACACGGCAGTGCACTGTTTGTTTACATGGCAGTGTAATGTTTGTTTACATGGCAGCGCACTGTTTGTTTACATGGCAGCACACTGTTTGTTTACATGGCAGCACACTGTTTACATGGCAGCGCACTGTTTACATGGCAGCACACTGTTTACATGACAGCCACTGTTCGTTTACATGGCAGCACACTGTTTACACGGCAGTGCACTGTTTGTTTACATGGCAGTGTAATGTTTGTTTACATGGCAGTGCATTGTTTGTTTACATGGCAGCACACTGTTTGTTTACATGGCAGCGCACTTTTTGTTTACATGGCAGTGCACTTTTTGTTTACATGGCAGCACACTGTTTGTTTACATGGCAGCACACTGTTTACATGGCAGCCACTATTTGTTTACATGGCAGCGCACTGTTTGTTTACATGGCAGCCCACTGTTCGTTTGCATGGCAGTGCACTGTTTGTTTACATGGCAGTGCACTGTTTGTTTACATGGCAGTGTAATGTTTGTTTACATGGCAGTGTATTGTTTGTTTACCTGAATGCGCATTGTTTGTTTACATGGCATCGCACTGTTTGTTTACATGGCAGTGCACTGTTCGTTTACATGGCAGTGTACTGTTTGTTTACATGGCAGTGTACTGTTCGTTTACATGGCAGTGCACTGTTTGTTTACATGGCAATGTAATGTTTGTTTACTTGGCAGTGCATTGTTTGTTTACCTGAATGCGCATTGTTTGTTTACATGGCATCGCACTGTTTGTTTACATGGCAGTACACTGTTTGTTTACATGGCAGCACACTCTTTACATGGCATCACACTGTTTGTTTACATGGCAGCGCACTTTTTGTTTACATGGCAGCACACTGTTTGTTTACATGGCAGCACACTGTTTATATGGCGGCGCACTGTTTGTTTACATGGCAGCGCACTGTTTGTTTACATGGCAGTGCACTGTTTGTTTACATGGCAGTACACTGTTTGTTTACATGGCAGCACACTGTTTACATGGCAGCACACTGTTTGTTTACATGGCAGCACACTGTTTGTTTACATGGCAGTGCACTGTTTGTTTACATGGCAGCGCACTGTTCGTTTACATGGCAGTGTACAGTTTGTTTACATGGCAGTGTACTGTTCGTTTACATGGCAGTACACTGTTTGTTTACATGGCAGCACACTGTTTACATGGCAACACACTGTTTACATGTCAGCGCACTGTTTGTTTATATGGAAGCCACTGTTTGTTTACATGGCAGTGCACTGTTTGTTTACATGGCAGCAGACTGTTTATATGGCAGCGCACTGTTTGTTTACATGGCAGCGCACTGTTTGTTTATATGGCAGCACACTGTTTACATGGTAACGCACTGTTTGTTTACATGGCAGCGCACTGTTTACATGACAGCACACTGTTTACATGGCAGCCACTGTTTGTTTACATGGCAGGCCACTGTTCGTTTACACGGCAGTGCACTGTTTGTTTACATGGCAGTGCATTGTTTGTTTACATTACAGCGCATTGTTTGTTTACATGCCATCGCACTGTTTGTTTACATGGCAGTACACTGTTTGTTTACAATGCAGCACACTGTTTACATGGCAGGACACTGTTTGTTTACATGGCATTGCACTGTTTGTTTACATTGCAGCACACTGTTTACATGGCAGCGCACTGTTTACATGGCAGCCACTGCTTTTAAAGACGGGCCTGAGGTCCAATTACAAATGAAATGGCTATGTGTACCAGGTGATACGGCATGACTCATCACGTCCCGTTGGGTCATGACCTTTCACGCAATTATCCGAGCTTGTTATTCTGGGATTTCAGTGACAGCTTTGCAGTTTTTGCAGACTTTGAACTGTTGAATTAAAAAAAATTCTGCTTCAGTATTATTCATTTTAAATTCAAATTATTAGTAGTATTTTTAATATATTATTTATTATAATTTTTTTCAATTCTGATCACTATTTTATGTATTTTAATATGTTGTGAAGTGCCACGAAATTATTTTGATCTGGTACTGTATCAAATAAAATATATTATTATTTTGGTGGTAAACATGTGTGTTTGTGTTCCAGCACAAGGGTCAGGGGGAACTCTACATTGTTGTGGACGAGAACGTAGCTGGACTGCGCGTCTACATGGTCGGCGATGGAAGCAACATGTTGTGTAATCACGTCATCTGCTGCGGTTACACGATAACGTGAGTTCTCCTTCCACTCCGTATCTTCTTATGTTTTCTTGTTATATCCCTCCGTCTCTCTCCGTTGTCTGCAAAGACCTTTCATTATTGGCTGTTCACACCTTCCTCCTACGGTCCTTTTTCATGCTGTCATTCCATCACAACTTAGGCCTTCCTCTTCATCGTTTGCCTCCTTCTTCTGCCTTCCATGCTCTTTTTGACAGTCTGTCTTCATTCGTTCTTTGCATGTGTCCTGCCCATCTCATTCTCTTTCCCACTGCTTTTATCTTTAGGTATCTTTTGATGCCAATCTCTCAGTTCCGTCATTTTCCTTCTGTCTTCTCGCGTTACTGTACGTATTCTTCGGACCCAGTTGTTGTCTGCTACTTATGGTAACGTAAGTTGTCCAGTCAAATTCCTCTTATTCAGCACTTAGATCAAAGACTACGAATCAACGGAAGCGGTGGTGGAGTACCACAAATAATCAGATAATTATGTTGGATGTGCCCGATTATTTGTGCTACTACACCAGGTGTCAGTGGTTAATGTTGGAATGACGAGAGTTAACATGTGCTAAGTGAGAAAAGTAGAGAGAATGAGCAAACAAATCAGAGGCAGCACAAAACAGCAGCAGATGTGTGTTCTATGAATTTTAGTACTGACAATACAATTATATATGCCTTGAGGAAATTTCCATTTTTAAAGTAAACAATTATTGAATTAAATGTGCCATCAACCTATCTGTAGCAGGACTTTCCGACATTGGCAGTTGTTTTGCTTCGTAGAAAGACACCCAAGATGAAGAACTGTTGCGAGTGGGCTGCCCAAGATTTCTCAACCGATGAGCCGATACCCAGACACTTCCGAGCATCGCTGAGTTCTGTAGAGGCAGTCGAGGAGTTCATCTACTGTTTCCAGCAGGTGTGTAGTGAAGTAATGCAAGGACAGTATGATTAAATCTGCTTTTCAGTCATAACTCAAACATGCAGGTAATTTGCTAGTCACTTATGGAAGCAGCGCTAGGACAATATGACAAGTTTGTGTACTCTAAATGCGTACCGAGTTTTATTTATTTTTACCTGCTCTTTATATCCACATATGTATATATTTGTTACTAGTTAGTATATATATATATATATCTGTATATGTTTTTTATGTAGTAGTTTTTATGTATGCACACCTGTATGTGGACTTTGCCTGTATTTACCTTTATTATTATTACAATATTATCAATGTGATCTTGGATTACGACATGCAGGCAATAAGCTGGACTTTTTTTTAAAGTTATAAAAAGCATTACTTTTTCCAGTTACTTTATTTCCACCCACCACAACGCCACTGTTGAAAGAACTCTTGCCTTGTTTAGTATATTTACCTCAAGAAACTTTTTTTGTTTTTCTTCTGTATAATTTCGGCCGCATCTCGCAGCCTTCTTCAGCAGACTAAATTTATGGTCGTGTCACATGGAGAAAGATCAAGGAGACCATTAACAACTACAGGGGGAAGCCTTCACTGAACAGAGACATTGGCCAGGAGCTCCCACCAGTCATGCTCCAGTTTGTGTCACATGATGCAGGTCGTGTGACACGACCGTAAATTCAGTCCGCTGAAGAAGGCCGGCTGAAATTATACAGAAGAAAAGAACAAATTTTCTTGAGAGGTAAATATACTAAACATGAATAACCAAGAAACCGGATCGTCACTACGTTCAAGGAACTCTTGCCTTGTTACAGGGAGTCCAGCGTGCCCAGGAATCTCGGCTGTACGAAACGATGCCGGAAATGGTTCCTATCCACCCCGGCCAGACGTCAGATGGCACCACTGCATTGTAACTGCGGCGAATACTACCACTTGAGCAACCCTAAGGGTGGTCGCAGAAGTAGGCAAAGAAACAACTATAGTGTTTTGTATTGGGTTGAACCACCAGGCAACTTAGGATTTTGAGTGATCTGAAATGGCTTATAAAACCATCGCAAATAGCTGCTGGATTCAATTGATGTGACATGGTTGACCAGACATTACCCATCATGCTGTGTGCACGGTTCTCATATCTACAGTAGCGTCAATGTGCTTTAATGCATGTTTCACTTTATGTATGGCGCCACTGTAAAGTTATTTCTCCTTGTCATGTGGTAGAAACCAAATGACCACTGTCAATACATAATTACACATGGCCTGATTCCGATGAATGTCGACGACCACAGGCAATGCAGACGTTGTGTCTAGACTTCATGTCAGGCTGTATTAGGTGATATCTTTTGCAAACAGATTATGTTTGATACAACAAATTCGAAGCCTTGTCAGTTCTGAAACTGACACATTTGTCTGTGTTCTAAATGAAGTGAAAAGACTGATCACTTTTTGTCACTAATAAGAAGAAAACAGTCGTGCACAGATGCTTTGAAATGATGTCATTGTAAATTATATTCTAGAAACGTGTAACATTATTAATTTTGTCACTTGTATTATGGACCTGGTTAATCTTACGATAAACCATATAAAATATTTACCGGTAGAAAGTACACGCTGGCTACAGTGCCACAAGCAGATTGCAGACAGACTCTTCTTATTAATGTTACATTATCTTGAATTTAGGAAATGCAACCACATTTAGAAGAATATTTTTTCATGTTTTTTTTCTTCTAAAGAAGGCTTCAGCACGTAAAGCCTTCGAATGGAAGTGTGATGGGACACTGCTGAAGAACCGTAATAACTCACCATGTAGAATTGAAAAGTATTGGTTGCAAATATTATTCTGTTCTGTAAATTTTTATTTAGATTGCATGCATCCTTATGACTCTAAAAATGAGGCTGTCTGTTCCATTTCTCAGAATTAGTAATGGTTCTTCAGTGTTAGTGTTTTGTTCACAATGTCAACATTGCTGGTGCCAAAATTCACGTTGCAAGCTCTGTTTTGGACCTACTAAGCACAATTTGGCGGGCAGTAAATGTTCAACATATTTATTTTTGTATTAAGAACATATCAAAGAGGAACAGACAGTCTCGGTTCAACATTATAGTCATTGGTAAACACAGTGAATTAAGCAGCTTGTATTGTCTGGTATCTTCCTGTGTGAAACCATAGTTCTAATTATTATTACCATGTCATGATGCAGAATTACAAATTCTTGTTTTTTTTCGTAAAGTCATGTTATTTAGTATAAACTATATCTGTTGTAAGGTCTCAATTGAAATGAGTTTTAATAAACAACAATTTCTAGATATCATTCTACCATTATCTGTTACTTGAATATTGACGTTGCCAATGAGTGTGCCATGTTACCATGACAGTGGAGTCGAAGCAAATTAGACTATAATGAATTAAAAATTATGTGAAAATGTTGTGGTTCATTAAATTACATTTGTGCTATCAAGATGTTACAACACATAATTTATACTGTATAATATGGTTAACTATATAACAATCTGTAACTGTATCTTTAAAAGCACCTAGGTAAATCGGATCTACGTGGGGGCATCTACATATTTTGTATGCAATAAGATGGTAACATGAATTGCGTATACTGTGAACACATAGGGGGAGGGGTCAAGGTTAATACAAGGGGAGGGGTCATTTGTTCACAATTTTATGCATGCATAATTTCTAGATGCTCCGTTGTTGGTCAGTAAATGTCTGCTGTCGTGCTTTGTATCTAGTGTTAACTTGAGGAGGCAGGAGATTTGAAGAGATCACTGATGTAGTTGGTGCATTTCTGTGTCTGTAGTCCTCGTCTCATGTTCTTTGTGAATAGTGTTTCATAAATAAACATTTCATAAAAGCTGCATGTGTGTGGAGTCAATTGTCATTGTGGATTCAACTGTTACAAAGTCAGTGTTCTAGAATTTTTTCACTGACAAAAATTCATTTTAGAGTAAAGTTGTCCTATGTACATTCATATAGAAGCCAGTGGGTCCAATGATACAGTGTATATACTGCCTGCTCAGTGCCTCTCACACACCCGACTGGGAAGCAGCTCTGGCCGCTGGGTGCAAGATCCAGTGGGTTAGAGATAGAGACCACCACTCTGCGAGTCCACGACAGGTTACACTTTTACCCCGTCTGGGATCTTTTACTTCCCCTGGCAGAGCCACCATATAGACGGAACCAACAGCTTTTAGTCTCTTTCGAAAGACACCGGCAACGTGAGGTGAACAAAAACATTTTGAAACGGCGGCAGGTAGAATAAACAAATCATCCTTTCAATCAACCGCTCCCACAAACAGTTGCCCTCTTTACAAACCTTTTGTCATGCCGTTTGAAAACTTGGGCCATTTACTGGAAACTGTTAAAACTCTAGGAGAAATACACTGTATAGCCAAAATAATGTTATGGCAGACAAGTTGTGTTTGAAGCACATAAACATTTCTATTGAGATTTTAGGGCAGGTTGCATTGTTGAAAGTGTGAGCCCGGCAGTGTTCTAGAGCAATGTGAGGCATCCGAGGAATTATGCAGAGCTATAAATGTGCAGTGATATTGAGAGAACATCAGTAAAAATACAACTTGTTCTGAGACAAATATGTATACATTTATTGTCCAACCATCTCACTACACGGCTACATGTTTGTAACATGTTATTGTGTCAACATATACATGAAATGTGTTCAAAGGAGGGACTAACTGATCTTGGTAATTGACAGCATTCTTTGTACGTGTGTGTGAATGTGTGTATGCGTGTACCATCTGTGGTGTGTGTAAAAACGTGTATGCCAGCCCTGGTATGTGGTGTGTGTGTATGCCAGCCCTGGTATGTGGTGAGTGTGTATGCCAGCCCTGGTATGTGGTGTGTGTATGCCAGCCCTGGTATGTGGTGTGTGTGTGTATGCCAGCCCGGGTATGTGGTGAATGTGTATGCCAGCCCTGGTATGTGGTGTGTGTGTATGCCAGCCCTGGTATGTGGTGAGTGTGTATGCCAGCCCTGGTATGTGGTGTGTGTGTGTATGCCAGCCCTGGTATGTGGTGAATGTGTATGCCAGCCCTGGTATGTGGTGTGTGTGTGTGTGTATGCCAGCCCTGGTATGTGGTGTGTGTGTGTATGCCAGCCCTGGTATGTGGTGAGTGTGTATGCCAGCCCTGGTATGTGTGTATGCCAGCCCTGGTATGTGGTGTGTATGTGTATGCCAGCCCTGGTATGTGGTGAGTGTGTGTATGCCAGCCCTGGTATGTAGTGTGTGTGTGTGTATGCCAGCCCTGGTATGTGGTGTGTGTGTGTATGCCAGCCCTGGTATGTGGTATGTGTGTGTATGCCAGCCCTGGTATGTAGTGTGTGTGTGTGTGTTCCAGCCCTGGTATGTGGTGTGTGTGTATGCCAGCCCTGGTATGTGGTGAATGTGTATGCCAGCCCTGGTATGTGGTGTGTGTGTATGCCAGCCCTGGTATGTGGTGTGTGTGTGTGTATGTCAGCCCTGGTATGTGGTGTGTGTGTATGTCAGCCCTGGTATGTGGTGAGTGTGTATGTCAGCCCTGGTATGTGGTGAGTGTGTATGTCAGCCCTGGTATGTGGTGAGTGTGTATGTCAGCCCTGGTATGTGGTGAGTGTGTATGTCAGCCCTGGTATGTGGTGAGTGTGTATGTCAGCCCTGGTATGTGGTGTGTATGCCAGTGGTATGTGGTGTGTGTGTGTGTATGCCAGCCCTGGTATGTGGTGAGTGTGTATGTCAGCCCTAGTATGTGGTGTGTGTGTGTATGCCAGCCCTTGTATGTGGTGAATATGTATGCCAGCCCTGGTATGTGGTGTGGTATGTGGTGTGTATGCAGCCCTGGTATGTGGTGAGTGTGTATGTCAGCCCTGGTATGTGGTGTGTGTGTATGTCAGCCCTGGTATGTGGTGAGTGTGTATGTCAGCCCTGGTATGTGGTGTGTGTATGTCAGCCCTGGTATGTGGTGTGTGTGTATGTCAGCCCTGGTATGTGGTGTGTGTGTATGTCAGCCCTGGTATGTGGTGTGTGTGTATGTCAGCCCTGGTATGTGGTGTGTGTGTATGTCAGCCCTGGTATGTGGTGAGTGTGTATGTCAGCCCTGGTATGTGGTGTGTGTGTATGTCAGCCCTGGTATGTGGTGAGTGTGTATGCCAGCCCTTGTATGTGGTGAATATGTATGCCAGCCCTGGTATGTGGTGTGTGTGTGTGTATGCCAGCCCTGGTATGTGGTGAGTGTGTATGTCAGCCCTGGTATGTGGTGAGTGACATTTGAGAAAGTTCTATAGTTTGTTTCTTACTGCAATTGTGCAATTTTATACATTATTATTATATGTATAACACATACATAATTAATGAATAACACAATTCATTGTTACAAAATAGTATAAGTATCCACCCTTCACATGGTGGGTAACAAGAATTTTTAAGCTATTTTACGGAAATATTTGCTAATTATACAAACAGAACACAAGATGCATACGACGGTCAATCCGTGTCAAATCACCCAAAAAGATGGAATTTGTAACCTCTCCCCGTCACATTTGGCTGAAAATTTGTTTCTAAGGTGGTTTGCGTTGAAAAAAAACGTAATTTTCAATCGGACCAGCGGTTTGGGCACTACGGCCCGCCCATTTTGGCAAAAATCACCCAAATTGGGCTGGGAGCCCTATATTTGAACATCCATAAATTAGTAACCACTGGTCCAATCTTGATGGGAATGACATCTCTGGAATGGAAATTGCCCAATGATTCCAAATCTGCCATTATTTTTTATGCAGGGGTAAGTTAAAGTGTGATGACCTTTTGACCTTCAATTTGACCTTGTTGCCTCGTGACCCTGAAATGAAAATTGGCAAAATTATAGCCCGACATGTTTTCTATAAAATATAACAGAACCAGAGGTGTAATGTTCCCATCAAGATTGGACCAGTGGTTACTGATTTATGGACATTCAAATATAGGGCACCTTTTTGTCAAAATGGGCGGGCCATAGCACCCAAACCGCTGGTCCGATTGAGGTCATCTTTGAAAATTAAGCTTTTTCAGCCAAAATCACCGTAGAAACCAAATTCCAGCCAAATCTGAGGGGGTGGGGTTAAACCATTGGGTAATTTGACACGGAATGACCCACAGATCAAAATTCAAAAACATTACAATTAATACTAAACACAATATCTTGTAAGGTAAACCCAGTCGTTACCGTAGTAATAATTCCAGATAATTCAACAAGCGGCACCAGGATCTTATCTAAAATTATCAGTAGTTCACATATTTGTAGATCAAGCTGCAAGTAAAAAATTACGGCATAACCTGAAGTTACACGTCCCAACTTACACATGTCTGCCTCAATAAGGCAAAACTGTTGCTAAATCACTTCCTACTTGCTTACTACCACAACGTAAAAGAGAGCTTTAACTTGCTTACATCTACGACTACAGAGTATATTCGTTTGAGGCGCCCTACAGCACTCGATTTGGGTTTTGGTGCTTTGGAATTATCCCGCAGAAAATGATTTCTCAATACTGTTTTTTCTGTAGGTACCAATTTAAAAATGACGTATCTGCATGTGTTTACGACAGCACCATATGTGACTCAGTTCACAGAGGGTCACAAATGGTTGTATTGCATAATCGGAACAGTGCACCACCAGAAAAACGAATGCACCCACTAACTGAGAAATCATGCCACTTCAGTTGTCATGGCAACGTGATCAGCAGGGTTGGATGATGTGTTTGACGGTTGACTGTCGCCCCCAGCGTTAGGACAGTGGGGCAGGGCGATCTTGTGGGGGTTGATGGTGGTTGACTTGGTGCCGTTGTACGTCTTGTAGATACCGATGTTGAAACGGTCGGACAACTCAAACATGTTGTGTCGCAGGGAGATGATGATGAACTGAGCATTGGCCGTCCGCTCCTGAAACACAGGCCTCTTTTAGAATCAGCCTCTAAGCCAGAAATATATTTTTGCCAAAAAAGTGTGCCTTTTAGCACGCGAACAGCTTGTGTGGAATCCATTCAAATCAAACAGTAATTTTTGGTCAGTTTAGTTTTTTCAATGACAAACCAGTGTCATTTCAGACATTTATTTAATTAATACTGATCCATTCGATTTCCTTCACTACCGGTTGTGCCAATGATAGTCACTAATGCAGGCTATTATTTAATCTAGTGGTCCCCCAAGGTCAGTTGTAATTACCAGTCTTGACCAGTCATCTGCCAGTCTTGAAGACAGGCAAACAGGTCTCTGACTAAGCCCATGTTTAGAATACTGTACACAAGCATGGAGGCCATATCTTGAGAATGACATAGATACACTAAAGGGCAATTGAAAGGAGGGAGTCTGTTAGTGTTTCATTAATTAAAACTTGTTCCCACAGTGGCACTCTCTGGAGATGAGTGGTTCGCCATTCAAGGCCATGGGTGTCCGCCATTTTATTTTTAAAAACTTAGAATTCCAGGCTTTTCCATACCATTTAGAAAATTCCAGGCTTTCATGGCCTTGATTTTTAACTAATGGAATTCCATGCGATTCTAGGATTTCCAAGCTTCGTATGAACGCTAATAGAGAGAGCGAGATAGTGCTATGGTTGGCATATCTGCCAGGCATGCCAGTGCTCCGAGTTCAAAACCCGGACCAGGCAGACATGGTATATTACGTGCAAAAACATGGCTTTAAACAGGTTTCTACACCTAATATGTCTGTGTATCCCTCGTGACTTGAAGATCACGTTAATGTCGGTCCTGTCTCAATTCGGGATGTAAAAGAACCACCGAGGACGACAAGCAACCTGGCAGTGACCACCCTCAGTGCCAGCATATAAAGGTCGGTTTGGCAATAATGTTCTGAAAAAGGCTGACTAGTTGAATGAGACCTCATAAGATCATAACATTGTAACCACTATAATAGAGACTAGTCATTTAATAGAACGTTGCCGAGTGCTAGAAACAACTAGATATTAGAACCCTGCAGACAGTAACAAGTACCTTGATGTAATGGCCGACAATCGAGACGTTTTTGAAGTCAAGGGCTGCGTCGATCTCATCCATCACATACAGTGTTGGTGGGTTTGTAGTGGTGGAGGGCAAACACGAGGGCAAGGGAACTCAAGGTCTTCTCCCCTCCTGACAGGTTCGAGATGTTCTTCCAAGACTTCTGGGGAGTTCGGACACTGGCACAGACACAGTGGGCAGCATTAGTCAGGCACTACATGGTTATATTTATTTAATTACTGTATTTATTTGTATTTTACTAATGTTAGCTAATATTTTTAGAAACATTCCAAATGTATTTATGCATTTTAAAAATTACCTTATACATATATATACATTATATACATACATATATATATTAAATTAGTATATGATTATTATATTATATGTTGCTAAGACAAGATATAGATATATTTTATTTAAAGTAGCTTGTATACTATTTGTAGAGAATGTTTGTTTATTTAGTAGTTTTATAAAACTGTATTCATCTTGTATACACTGTAAAGTGCCACGGACAATTTAAAGTTGGATCTGGCACTATAATAAATAAAATATGTCATTAGTTATTGCCAAAGTATTAGTTTGGTTCAAGGTGTACATAAAAACAGTCTGCGGCATTGTCTATAAATTATGTATGCACAAAATGATGCCAAATAATATCCCTTCCACTGTCTGCGGTAAGCTTTGTCTTAGGTCTGACACCCCACCCTCTATGTACTTGCTGGTGAACTGTAAATTACCCACTCTTTTGGCCAACTTACTACAGCATCATACCAACATTCTTATCTCCTTTCTACCCTAGCTCCATCATTTCAGGGAGAAACATACATATGTATAACATGTTATGGAACTCTTGCTGTCCAAGTAACACCAGTCTGCGTCATCATCCACTGTTGTACACTTCAGAGGAGCACCGTGTGATCACAACACAGACTGAAGCAAACTAGAGATCTATCTGGACCACAAACATTGTCATAAAAACGATATTTCTATAATAATAATATTGAGAGTATGAGCAGACAACAAACTGTTTCTGAAGTAAGTTCTTATGTAGTGCAGTATCAAGTCTTTAGAACTGTTCAAAGCACTTTACACATTACTCCCGGCAGACCTGTTCAATCGAACACCATCTCTGGTAAGAATTCAGCCACACTGCAATTAATGCGCATACTAGTCATAGACAAATATCCACCACTATCTATAGCCAGGCACTCATTCATACAGCTGAATAAAGTGGATCGCTCTACAACATGAGCTAACAACACAGACTGAAGCAAACCGGAGCGCTATCCGAACCACAAAGTGTCATAAAAACTATATTTAATAATAATACTTGACATTATGAACCGACAACAGACTAGCTTCTTGGCCACACACCTGGACATGATGCCTTCGGAGAATGGATTGAGCGAATCGACGAGCTCCAGCTCGGCATCGCCCCCTAGTGTTATCATCTGGTATATCTCCTTCAGCTTGTATGTGATCTTGTAGAAGCCGTCAAGGAATTCTGTGACTCGTGTCTTGATGAAGCGTTCAAGGTCACTGCGTTGCCGATTGCGAATCTCCGTGACAGCGTTCAGCTCAACGACTCGCCGCAGATACAACTCTTCCTGCGAGGGAGCCACCAGTCATACAACTGATTATTACAATATTAATAAAGTAGATTGGAATTCGCATAGGACCTGAATCAGCCTAAAATAAAATGCTCTTGGTTGCTTTAGATAAAACTGCATAAATTAAGTAAAACCATAAAATATTTTTTATAATTAAAAACAAAACTAGTGTAAAAGTCCTGTAAAATGAATCAATAAAATGTTTAATTCTATATATTATAATTAAACTACAAAATATAGTAATTTAGTTTTATCTTAACAAAATTACAGCAACAGGAGATGCAATCTACCGACTGATATTAATGCAAATTAGCAACTGCTAACTTTCAACATTACCTTACAAAATGTTCCAATCTGATTAGAATACATGCCATGCCACAGTCAGATCCCTACACAAAACTACAAATGTAGGAAATATATACAATAATGCTGTTTTGAACCAATATGAAACACTACATGGTTTTCGGACTGTGCAAACTTATGAGATGAGATATCTGTAATGTTGATATTTCAAAGTTATGAGATTAGATATCTGTAATGTAATGTTGATATTTCAAACTTATGAGATGAGATATCTGTAATGTTGATATTTCAAAGTTATGATATTAGATATATGTACTGTAATGTTGATATTTCAAACTTATGATATTATATATCTGTAATGTAATGTTGATATTTCAAACTTATGAGATTAGGTATATGTAATGTAATGTTGATATTTCAAACTTATGACATTAGATATCTGTAATGTAATTTTGATATTTCAAACTTATGAGATTATATATCTCTAATGTATTGTTGATGTTTAAAACTTATGCAAACGTATGAGATTAAATTACTCTTAGACAATGTTGATATTCCAGTGAGAACTGACCTTCTTTCAGTAGGCTTCGATGGCGGCCATGTTTGGACTGAGCTGCTCTAGTCTCTCTTCCATCACTGTGATCTGATACTGAGTGTCTTCCTTGTTCAATGTCTGCAGAGCCTCAGGGGCGAGGGTGGTCAGCTGTTGGGTCTCTCCCTCACTCTCTCCCTCTCCCTCTCCCTCCTCTTCCAAACCATCCACGTCAATCTTGTGTAGTGTGATTCGATTCATCTACAAACAGACAAACAACTCATCAGTCATGTTGCAGTTATTTATCATATATATATATATGAGAGTATACGTATTTTTGTGCGGGCAACAATGCAGACAAGTGATGACTGGCCCAATGAATTATTCTAATTATATGCTAATTCAGCTTAGCCGTGGGCGCAAAGGACCACTCAATGCATAGTAGTAGCGCGCAGATGTAGCGCGCGCTAGGAGAAGTCGGCCACTTTGGTTCGAGAGAGCAGACTATTCGGTTGACAGTTTTGCGTCCCTCCCATCCCGCCCACTTCTGTAGAGTTTAGCCTTAATAACATATGTGCATCATTAGTGGAAAAGGGGTCGTCAGCATGTCTCAATGCTTTCCCCATTTTCTTAGTTCAGGTGGACAATGTGTTCATGGGGTTTTGATGCGGAGACAGCTCGCTTCTCTTCCACTGATGATTTCAGAAATGTAGGACAGGCATAATCGACCCCATTTTTAAGGTTTAGCCTCAGTTATATATAGTGTAATGCGTCAGCGGGTAGTGTTGGTTTTAGATTTGGTGTGGTTGACTGGTGTGCTTGGCTAGTATTATACTGTGCAGTAGGTCTATGGTGATTTTAGCAGTAATGACATTGTTCGATATGATATCATGTATACCAATACTGCTTGTGTTATGTGCCGAAATGTGGGCTCTGTCAACCTGAGGTACAGGAGACTAGTATGGGCTCAGTCACAGGCCTGGCCTTGGGATGTCGAGCCCACATTTCTCTCTTATCACATTAATAAATAAACGTCATTCATTTGGCATTTTTTCATCACTATATTGGACTTTGTATTGTTGCTTGCATAAATATATATATATATAATTAACAGACTGGCCTACCCTAAAAACTTCCTGTCAATAATCCATCTTCCCCCATTTACACTGATTTTCAGGAATATAGGCTTGCTGTCAGTAATAGTTCAGAACTGTGTCAGATATTGTCACGAAAAGAACACCACTGTCAGTAATACTTTAATACTGTGACTATAACGATAGTTGCACCCAAAACATAATTGTCTCTAATAAACTATGAGGTGTTTTGAAGTGTTCAGTTAACAAGGTAAGGTAGATGTTCATAACCAGCATTGATGGAAATCAAACGTGAAGAAGCGTAACTGTAATGTAAATGAGTCTATACACATTGTAATTCTGATTTCATGTAAATTTCAAAAACAGCGTGCCGACTACAAAAACTTGACAAATTATAACAATGCATCACCTCATTGTCTATTTGTGGTGTCATTAGGATTAATATTAGTAGCCGGTATACCTAGGGCTAGGGCCAGGCTATAGACTACACAGTATAGTAGCTTGACTAGATCAAAGACAGTCATGCCGGGGGACGGCAAAACCATTACGTTACGCTAGTCATCGACATCGTCTACTCTCTGTCTCTAGTCTACTCAACTCTAGTATATAAGCCTATCTCTGTATTATAGGCTGTAAATGAGACTAAACTTAATAAATACACTAACTTAGTCCAGTCAGTTAGCCTAACACTACAAGTACAACACCCACTACTCTGTCACTAGTACTAGTCTAACGACGTAGTCAGTACCTGCAATTATCCCGGCCACCAGTGTCAGTGACCATGTGAAATAAGAAAAATTAATTTCGCGTATCCGGCAGTATGTAAAGCCGACCCCCTTCTTTAAACTTGACAATACGGGCCAAGTCTGCGTGCATGCTGTAATAAACGTTTGCAGTACATGTTTCTTCTTGGATGGTAGTGGTGCCGTTTCGATCCCCGGCATCATTTCGTGCCGCGTGAGTCATGACTTCGTTTTGTTTGAGCGCCATGTGCGCGGAAATGCGAATTTGTCGTAACGCTGTTTCCTATTGGTCAGATAACGACCAGAAGCAGCAAATGAAAAACCATGTCACAACAAGCAGCGTATATATGCTGCCACCTGTTGAATAAAGTGAAGCTAAATTTGAGGAGTGCAGAAGTGATTGACGATCATTGTGACAAGGTAAGAATCCGTAATGTTTTCATCCCTCGCCGTAATACCGTAATTTTAGGTGTATTTCCGGAATGATTCCGGACAATCCGGAATGGTGGGCAGGTCTGCTATTATTTTATGTCAACTATACTGGTTCTGGCGTGCCTGGATAGCCCCTGGACGGCTGAACATCAACAAGACCACGAATACAAAATTATAGGCAAACGTCAAATAATGTCTTGATACAGGGTTCAAAGACAAACTGTGGAGACAACATGAATATATCTGTATTATTTACACTGTCAGTGTTATCGAGAACATATAAAACACAGAAATTGTCCTTACTCTGGGTACTATTGACACAGTCACTGCCCTGGCCCTGCCCTGGCCTAACAGTCAATGTGATTGTTTATGTAGCAGGTACTATAGTTAAACACTATAGTTGTCATAGAGCTGCCACACTGTGGCAGGTATTTAATAAAAGGGTATACTTGACACATTAGCCATCAAGGGATTGAGGTGTCAACCTGGGCAGAGTCCTGGCACATGTTGTTACATAGACTCTGCCATTAAAACAGCATTACACCTTTTTACAGGTATGTTACATTATTTATCTTTATGTTATTGTAAACTAAAAGTGCATAGCCTATTTATGTTATTTTGAAATACATGTTGCGTTTAATTATTACTTGTTATGTTAGTGTTATATAGCCATTGACAATAACTAATTGTCACCTATCACATATGTCAATAACACTATGTCTACAAGTGTTTTACTTAATATGTTCTGTGTTTGATACAAGGCATTGATACAGTTGTATCAGTTGTTTCTTGTATCTATTGTATTGTACATGTACTGGACAGAGTCCTGGCACTGGCTGGTAAAGCCACATGTTGTTACATAGACTCTGCCATTAAAACAGCATTACACCTTTTTTACAGTTGTAGTGATTCTCTCTCGAACTACCGAACTGAGCGAACCGCGAGAGTGGCGCCCGATGTGGGACTGGAGAGGCCGTATCAACAGCTTGTTGAAACTTGGGACACTGACTGTAGACAGCCATAGGTCTGGTCAGCCACTGTGACTGGCAGAGAAGCAGACAGGGAGAGGTGCTGCAGGTGCAGATGTGACTGTCTGGCTACTGCACTGGGCAAGTGCAGTGAAGCGGAACATTGATTGTGTCTTTTGTTGAATGTATTTGTTGTTCTCCATTATGGAGTATGATGCTTAATGTTTGTTAAACTTTGAAATGTGTAATTGTGAAGGTGCAAATTGAATGATTGATTGTTGATTACCTGTACTGGTAAATTACTGGTGAATATGGCTGAAGCTGATGTCATAGTAGTGGAAAGAGATGAGAAGGGTGACATAGTAGAGGATAAAGGGGGTGACATAGATCACCAGTTGCTGGGTCTAATCAAGACCATGTCTACTTCACAAAAGGAGAAATTGCTAGGGTCTCTCACAGAGGAGACATCTGTGAAGCAGGAGCCCAGTGAGTCTCCGCATGTGGGATTTTCGCCATATGTATTGTGGGAAATCCCCAAACTGCCAGTATTCTCTGGAACCGACAAGGATGCCACATATTCGAGGTGAAAGTATGAAGTGAATTGCTTGGTGGAGGAGTCACAGTATTCAGAATGTGATATTATCACAAGTGTGAGGAAATCATTGAGAAGCCCTGCTGGAGATGAAATGATCTATTTGGGAGAAAAGGCTACACTCGCCAACATTCTCTACAAATTACAATCACTGTATTATACAGTGATGTCAGGAAATACCGTACTAGAACATTTCTACATCGAACCGCAGCGTGTAGGTGAATCTTGTACAAAGTGGTCGACAAGACTGGAAGACCTCTGTCATGTTGCCGTGGAAAAGGGTGTTGTGTCTAGGGAATCCATGCCCACTATGTTGCGAGACAGATTCTGGGCAGGCCTCAGGGACTTGCAGATAAAAAATGCCCTTCGCCACAGAAAAGATTCTCTAAACTTCGAGGAGATTGTGATCGAGGCACGGACCCTGGAAGAAGAGTTTGAAAACCAGAATGCAGTGCAAGTTCATGTACAACAAGGGCAACAGACAGAACCAACCTTGCAAGCTCTTGTGAAGAAAGTGGAAGAGTTGGAAGGAATGATCAAGAAGAGACAGTCTAGGGCACAGATGAAACAAAGGAAGGAGCCATTTACCTGCAATGATTGCAGTATACCTGGACATCTATCTTTTGGTTGTCGCAAGAATACCAGCATCGAATGCCACCGTTGCAAACAGAAGGGGCATTTGTCCAAGAGTTGCAGAGTGCATTTAAATGCAAACTGATCCCTTTTGGAGGGCAAAAAGGGGTCAGTAACAGGAAACATAATCACAGCCCTACTTGTGACTTGGTCGGCGGCTCATGCCAAATTGGGATTACCATTGAGGGTAAAACATGTACAGCACTACTCGATTGTGGGTCTATGGTCACCACGATTGGAAAGCCATTCTTTGACAGAGTTGTCTCACCTTACCTTGCAACCCCTGTCACGACTAGTTGACATTGAAGGTGCTGGAGGACAGTCGGTACCTTACCTGGGGTACATTGAAGTTGAGGTGAAGTTGCAGTCGTCTACGGGAGAAAGTGAAAGAATTGCTGTGCCAGCATTTGTTGTGCCCCCTAGTCGGTCGAACAGAATAGTGCCTGTTATAATTGGAACTAATTTCCTGACAGCCTTGAGAGCTCGGAATACCCCATTCCATGATGTAGCCATCTTAGAAGCACTAGCTCACCTTGACCAATCAGAAGTCACAGAACAGGAAGTAGCAGTGTACTCATGGCGCCACACAGTGATCCCTGCAAACACATCTATCATTGTGAAAGGAAGAATGGGAGCCCAGAGAGGTTTCTCAGCTGGCATGCTTCAACCAGCAGAAACACTCCCCGGGGAAATACTCATCCCCGCCTCAGTTGTGCAAGCTGACAACAACCACCGAGTTGATGTCGTCCTAACGAATGTTTCATGTAGGGAAATGAAAATTCCCAAACGACAGAAGATAGCGACTATGACGAATAGTGTCATTTTAGACAGGGATAAGACTGTTGGAGACTTAACACATAGTGATGTGTTGAGTAATGGAGATTGTGGCAAAGGTACAAAGGGTGAAGTACTAGTGAATCTAGATGCCACAAAGCTCTCGGAAGAACAGAAGAAGAAGGTACAAGCACTGTGTCATGATTTCGGTGACATTTTTGCCTCTCGGACAATGGAGCTAGGCAAAGCTGTAGGAGTGAAGCAGAAAATTCGACTGATAGATGAAACACCATTTCAAGATAGACCGAGACGCATTCCTCCAGCAATGTACGAGGAAGTTAGACAACAACTGAAAGAGATGTTGGCATGCGGTGCAATACGTCATTCGCACAGTCCATGGGCCTCGAATGTAGTCCTAGTGCGGAAGAAGGATGAGAGTTTGCGCTTGTGTCTGGACTTCAGGCGTTTGAACAGCCGGACAATCAGAGATGCTTACATGCTGCCTCTCATTGAGTCGACGCTGGACAGGCTATCTGGCGCAAAATGGTTTACATCATTAGACCTCCAGAGTGGCTACTGGCAAGTGGAAATAGAGGAGTGTGATAAAGCCAAGACTGCATTCAGAGTGGGAAACCTCGGTTTTTATGAATGCAATCGAATGCCGTTTGGTCTCACGAACACTCCTGCTGTGTTTCAAAGGCTTATGGAACACACTCTGGCTGACTTGGCCAATGTGTTGGTCTACCTGGATGATATCATCATTCATTCACGGACATTTGAGACTCACCTTGAACATCTGCAGGCTGTGTTTACTAGCCTGCGAGCAGCTGGTCTGAAATTGAAACCTGCGAAATGTCATCTTTGCCAAGAGCGTGTGAAGTATTTAGGCCACATCATCTCGGAGGCAGGGATCGAAGCCGATCCAGACAAAATAGAGAGTGTAAAGGCATGGCCTATACCGACAACCGTACATGAGCTTCGCCAAGTGCTTGGGTTTTTCGGCTACTACCGTCGCTTTGTGAAGGGTTATGCTGAAATATGCAAGCCCTTACACAATCTGTTAAAAGGGCAAGAAAACAAGACATCTGTAAAACGGCGGGAGTAAATAATGCCGATCCACCGTAGACTAACGAGTTTGACTTAGTCAAATTTTCAGAATTACTTACCAAATCACTCACGCAATCGGTGATACTGCGAATATCGGGATGCGGTTTGAAGCGTACGCTTGCCCTCGGCGGCGCAAACACGGAGCAGAAGACTGCGTCTCGATAGCTCGACGGGATGTGATGCTATAGAACATTTCGCATGCCGATCCCCCGTAGATTAACTGGTTTTACTTTGACAAATTTCCGACATTTCTTACCAAATCACTCACGCGATCTGTGATGCTGCGAATATCGGGATGCGGTTTGAAGCGTACGCTTGCCCTCGGCGGCGCTAACACGGACCTGAAGACCTCGTCTCGATAGCTCGACGGGTCGTGATGCTATGGGAAAATTACAGAAATAAGCGCGGGTAAACGGCGGCAGTAAATAATGCCGATCCCCCGTAGACTAACGAGTTTTACTTAGTCAAATTTTCAGAAATAAGCGCGGGTAAACGGCGGGAGTAAATATGACTCCTGTACACCAAATGCCTAGCTCACCATAGAAATCAGCGCGGGTAAATGGCGGGAGTAAATCATGCCGATCCCCCGTAGACTTACAAGTTTGACTTAGTCAAATTTTCAGCATTTCTTACCAAATCACTCACGAAATCGGTGATACTGCGAATATCGGGATGCGGTTTGAAGTGTACGCTTGCCCTCGGCGGCATGAACACGGAGCAGAAGACCTCGTCTCGATAGCTCGAAGGGATGTGATGCTATAGAACATTTCGCATGCCGATCCCCCGTAGATTAACTGGTTTTACTTAGTGAAATTTCCGGCATTTCTTACCAAATCACTCACGCAATCGGTGATACTGCGAATATCGGGATGCGGTTTGAAGCGTACGCTTGCCCTCGGCGGCGCGAACACGGAGCATAAGACTGCGTCTCGATAGCTCGACGGGATGTGATGCTATAGAACATTTCGCATGCCGATCCCCCGTAGATTAACTGGTTTTACTTTGTCAAATTTCCGGCATTTCTTACCAAATCACTCACGCAATCGGTGATACTGCGAATATCGGGATGCGGTTTGAAGCGTACGCTTGCCCTCGGCGGCGCGAACACGGAGCAGAAGACCTCGTCTCGATAGCTTGAAGGGATGTGATGCTATAGAACATTTCGCATGCCGATCCCCCGTAGATTAACTGGTTTTACTTATTGAAATTTCCGGCATTTCTTACCAAATCACTCACGCAATCGGTGATACTGCGAATATCGGGATGCTGTTTTAAGCGTACGCTTGCCCTCGGCGGCGAGAACACGGAGCAGAAGACTGCGTCTCGACAGCTCGACAGGATGTGATGCTATAGAACATTTCGCATGCCGATCCCCCGTAGATTAACTGGTTTTACTTTGTCAAATTTCCGGCATTTCTTACCAAATCACTCACGCGATCTGTGATACTGCGAATATCGGGATGCGGTTTGAAGCGTACGCTTGCCCTCGGCGGCGCGAACACGGAGCTGAAGACCGCGTCTCGATAGCTCGACGGGTCGTGATGCTATGGGAAAATTACAGAAATAAGCGCGGGTAAACGGCGGGAGTAAATAATGCCGATCCACCGTAGACTAACGAGTTTGACTTAGTCAAATTTTCAGAATTACTTACCAAATCACTCACGCAATCGGTGATACTGCGAATATCGGGATGCGGTTTGAAGCGTACGCTTGCCCTCGGCGGCGAAAACACGGAGCAGAAGACTGCGTCTCGATAGCTCGACGGGATGTGATGCTATAGAACATTTCGCATGCCGATCCCCCGTAGATTAACTGGTTTTACTTTGACAAATTTCCGACATTTCTTACCAAATCACTCACGCGATCTGTGATGCTGCGAATATCGGGATGCGGTTTGAAGCGTACGCTTGCCCTCGGCGGCGCTAACACGGACCTGAAGACCTCGTCTCGATAGCTCGACGGGTCGTGATGCTATGGGAAAATTACAGAAATAAGCGCGGGTAAACGGCGGCAGTAAATAATGCCGATCCCCCGTAGACTAACGAGTTTTACTTAGTCAAATTTTCAGAAATAAGCGCGGGTAAACGGCGGGAGTAAATATGACTCCTGTACACCAAATGCCTAGCTCGCCATAGAAATCAGCGCGGGTAAATGGCGGGAGTAAATCATGTCGATCCCCCGTAGACTTACAAGTTTGACTTAGTCAAATTTTCAGCATTTCTTACCAAATCACTCACGAAATCGGTGATACTGCGAATATCGGGATGCGGTTTGAAGTGTACGCTTGCCCTCGGCGGCATGAACACGGAGCAGAAGACCTCGTCTCGATAGCTCGAAGGGATGTGATGCTATAGAACATTTCGCATGCCGATCCCCCGTAGATTAACTGGTTTTACTTAGTGAAATTTCCGGCATTTCTTACCAAATCACTCACGCAATCGGTGATACTGCGAATATCGGGATGCGGTTTGAAGCGTACGCTTGCCCTCGGCGGCGCGAACACGGAGCATAAGACTGCGTCTCGATAGCTCGACGGGATGTGATGCTATAGAACATTTCGCATGCCGATCCCCCGTAGATTAACTGGTTTTACTTTGTCAAATTTCCGGCATTTCTTACCAAATCACTCACGCAATCGGTGATACTGCGAATATCGGGATGCGGTTTGAAGAGTACGCTTGCCCTCGGCGGCGCGAACACGGAGCAGAAGACCTCGTCTCGATAGCTTGAAGGGATGTGATGCTATAGAACATTTCGCATGCCGATCCCCCGTAGATTAACTGGTTTTACTTAGTGAAATTTCCGGCATTTCTTACCAAATCACTCACGCAATCGGTGATACTGCGAATATCAGGATGCTGTTTTAAGCGTACGCTTGCCCTCGGCGGCGAGAACACGTAGCAGAAGACTGCGTCTCGACAGCTCGACAGGATGTGATGCTATAGAACATTTCGCATGCCGATCCCCCGTAGATTAACTGGTTTTACTTTGTCAAATTTCCGGCATTTCTTACCAAATCACTCACGCGATCTGTGATACTGCGAATATCGGGATGCGGTTTGAAGCGTACGCTTGCCCTCGGCGGCGCGAACACGGAGCTGAAGACCGCGTCTCGATAGCTCGACGGGTCGTGATGCTATGGGAAAATTACAGAAATAAGCGCGGGTAAACGGCGGCAGTAAATAATGCCGATCCCCCGTAGACTAACGAGTTTTACTTAGTCAAATTTTCAGAAATAAGCGCGGGTAAACGGCGGGAGCAAATATGACTCCTGTACACCAAATGGCTAGCTCGCCATATAAATCAGCGCGGGTAAATGGCGGGAGTAAATCATGCCGATCCCCCGTAGACTAACAAGTTTGACTTAGTCAAATTTTCAGCATTTCTTACCAAATCACTCACGAAATCGGTGATACTGCGAATATCGGGATGCGGTTTGAAGCGTACGCTTGCCCACGGCGGCGCGAACACGGAGCTGAAGACCTCGTCTCGATAGCCCGACGGTTCGTGATGCTATGGGAAAATTACAGAAATAAGCGCGGGTAAACGGCGGGAGTAAATAATGCCGATTCCCCGTAGACTAACGAGTTTGACTTAGTCAAATTTTCAGAATGACTTACCAAATCACTCACGCAATCGGTGATACTGCGAATATCGGGATGCGGCTTGAAGCGTACGCTTGCCCTCGGCGGCGCGAACACGGAGCAGAAGACTGCGTCTCGATAGCTCGACGGGATGTGATGCTATAGAACATTTCGCATGCCGATCCCCCGTAGATTAACTGGTTTTACTTTGTCAAATTTCCGGCATTTCTTACCAAATCACTCACGCAATCGGTGATACTGCGAATATCGGGATGCGGTTTGAAGCGTACGCTTGCCCTCGGCGGCGCGAACACGGAGCAGAAGACTGCGTCTCGATTGCTCGACGGGATGTGATGCTATAGAACATTTCGCATGCCGATCCCCCGTAGATTAACTGGTTTTACTTTGTCAAATTTCCGGCATTTCTTACCAAATCTCTCACGCAATCGGTGATACTACGAATATCGGGATGCGCTTTGAAGCGTACGCTTGCCCTCGGCGGCGCGAACACGAAGCTGAAGACCGCGTCTCGATATCTCGACGGGTCGTGATGCTATGGGAAAATTACAGAAATAAGCGCGGGTAAACGGCTGGAGTAAATAATGCCGATCCCCCGTAGACTAACGAGTTTTACTTAGTCAAATTTTAAGAAATAAGCGCGGGTAAACGGCGGGAGTAAATATGACTCCTGTATACCAAATGCCTCGCTCGCCATAGAAATCAGCGCGGGTAAACGGCGGGAGTAAATCATGCCGATCCCCCGTAGACTAACGAGTTTGACTTAGTCAAATTTTCAGCATTTCTTACCAAATCACTCACGAAATCGGTGATACTGAGAATATCGGGATGCGGTTTGAAGCGTACGCTTACCCTCGGCGGCGCGAACACGGAGCAGAAGACTGCGTCTCGATAGCTCGACGGGATGTGATGCTATAGAACATTTCGCATGCCGATCCCCCGTAGATTAACTGGTTTTACTTAGTCAAATTTCCGGCATTTCTTACTAAATCACTCACGCAATCGGTGATACTGCGAATATCGGGATGCGGTTTGAAGCGTACGCTAGCCCTCGGCGGCGCGAACACAACACGGAGCAGAAGACTGCGTCTCGATAGCGCGACGGGATGTGATGCTATAGAATATTTCGCATGCCGATCCCCCGTAGATTAACTGGTTTTACTTTGTCAAATTTCCGGCATTTCTTACCAAATCACTCACGCAATCGGTGATACTGCGAATATCGGGATGCGGTTTGAAGCGTACGCTAGCCCTCGGCGGCGCGAACACAACACGGAGCAGAAGACTGCGTCTCGATAGCTCGACGGGATGTGATGCTATAGAACATTTCGCATGCCGATCCCCCGTAGATTAACTGGTTTTACTTTGTCAAATTTCCGGCATTTCTTACCAAATCACTCACGAAATCGGTGATACTGCGAATATCGGGATGCTGTTTGAAGCGTACGCTTGCCCTCGGCGGCGCGAACACGGAACTGAAGACCGCGTCTCGATTGCTCGACGGGTCGTGATGCTATGGGAAAATTACAGAAATAAGCGCGAGTAAACGGCGGGAGTAAATAATGCCGATCCCCCGTAGACTAACGAGTTTGACTTAGTCAAATTTTCAGAATTTCTTACCAAATCACTCACGAAATCGGTGATACTGGGAATATCGGGATGCGGTTTGAAGCGTACGCTTGCCCTCGGCGGCGCGAACACGGAGCTGAAGACCGCGTCTCGATAGCTCGACGGGTCGTGATGCTATGGGAAAATTACAGAAATAAGCGCGGGTAAACGGCGGGAGTAAATAATGCCGATCCCCCGTAGACTAACGAGTTTGACTTAGTCAAATTTTCAGAATTTCTTACCAAATCACTCACGAAATCGGTGATACTGGGAATATCGGGATGCGGTTTGAAGTGTACGCTAGCCCTCGGCGGCGCGAACACAACACGGAGCAGAAGACTGCGTCTCGATAGCTCGACGGGATGTGATGCTATAGAACATTTCGCATGCCGATCCCCCGTAGATTAACTGGTTTTACTTTGTCAAATTTCCGGCATTTCTTACCAAATCACTCACGAAATCGGTGATACTGCGAATATCGGAATGCGGTTTGAAGCGTACGCTAGCCCTCGGCGGCGCGAACACAACACGTAGCAGAAGACTGCGTCTCGATAGCTCGACGGGATGTGATGCTATAGAACATTTCGCATGCCGATCCCCCGTAGATTAACTGGTTTTACTTTGTCAAATTTCCGGCATTTCTTACCAAATCACTCACGAAATCGGTGATACTGCGAATATCGGGATGCGGTTTGAAGCGTACACTTGCCCTCGGCGGCGCGAACACGGAGCTGAAGACCGCGTCTCGATAGCTCCACGGGTCGTGATGCTATGGGAAAATTACAGAAATAAGCGCGGGTAAACGGCGGCAGTAAATAATGCCGATCCCCCGTAGACTAACGAGTTTTACTTAGTCAAATTTTTATAAATAAGCGCGGGTAAACGGCGGGAGTAAATATGACTCCTGTACACCAAATGCCTAGCTCGCCATAGAAATCAGCGCGGGTAAACGGCGGGAGTAAATCATGCCGATCCCCCGTAGACTAACGAGTTTGACTTAGTCAAATTTTCAGCATTTCTTACCAAATCACTCACGAAATCGGTGATACTGCGAATATCGGGATGCGGTTTGAAGCGACCGCTTACCCTCGGCGGCGCGAACACGGAGCAGAAGACTGCGTCTCGATAGCTCGACGGGATGTGATGCTATAGAACATTTCGCTTGCCGATCCCCCGTAGATTAACTGGTTTTACTTTGTCAAATTTCCGGCATTTCTTACCAAATCACTCACGCAATCGGTGATACTGCGAATATCGGGATGCGGTTTGAAGCGTACGCTTGCCCTCGGCGGCGCAAACACGGAGCAGAAGACTGCGTCTCGATTGCTCGACGGGATGTGATGCTATAGAACATTTCGCATGCCGATCCCCCGTAGATTAACTGGTTTTACTTTGTCAAATTTCCGGCATTTCTTACCAAATCTCTCACGCAATCGGTGATACTACGAATATCGGGATGCGCTTTGAAGCGTACGCTTGCCCTCGGCGGCGCGAACACGAAGCTGAAGACCGCGTCTCGATATCTCGACGGGTCGTGATGCTATGGGAAAATTACAGAAATAAGCGCGGGTAAACGGCTGGAGTAAATAATGCCGATCCCCCGTAGACTAACGAGTTTTACTTAGTCAAATTTTAAGAAATAAGCGCGGGTAAACGGCGGGAGTAAATATGACTCCTGTATACCAAATGCCTCGCTCGCCATAGAAATCAGCGCGGGTAAACGGCGGGAGTAAATCATGCCGATCCCCCGTAGACTAACGAGTTTGACTTAGTCAAATTTTCAGCATTTCTTACCAAATCACTCACGAAATCGGTGATACTGAGAATATCGGGATGCGGTTTGAAGCGTACGCTTACCCTCGGCGGCGCGAACACGGAGCAGAAGACTGCGTCTCGATAGCTCGACGGGATGTGATGCTATAGAACATTTCGCATGCCGATCCCCCGTAGATTAACTGGTTTTACTTAGTCAAATTTCCGGCATTTCTTACCAAATCACTCACGCAATCGGTGATACTGCGAATATCGGGATGCGGTTTGAAGCGTACGCTAGCCCTCGGCGGCGCGAACACAACACGGAGCAGAAGACTGCGTCTCGATAGCGCGACGGGATGTGATGCTATAGAACATTTCGCATGCCGATCCCCCGTAGATTAACTGGTTTTACTTTGTCAAATTTCCGGCATTTCTTACCAAATCACTCACGCAATCGGTGATACTGCGAATATCGGGATGCGGTTTGAAGCGTACGCTAGCCCTCGGCGGCGCGAACACAACACGGAGCAGAAGACTGCGTCTCGATAGCTCGACGGGATGTGATGCTATAGAACATTTCGCATGCCGATCCCCCGTAGATTAACTGGTTTTACTTTGTCAAATTTCCGGCATTTCTTACCAAATCACTCACGAAATCGGTGATACTGCGAATATCGGGATGCGGTTTGAAGCGTACACTTGCCCTCGGCGGCGCGAACACGGAGCAGAAGACCGCGTCTCGATAGCTCGACGGGATGTGATGTTATAGAACATTACGCATGCCGCTCCCCCGTAGATTAACTGACTTTAATTGTTCTATCTTATTATCTTTGATACAAATATATATGTTTTACCTTAGGCCCTGGATTTGATGGTGTTATAATTTATATACAGTTATTATTACTCACCATTAACCTTATAAACATATCAACTCAACAACATGGTACATGCAGACAAATCATTTAATATGTCAAAGAAACTATATTGTAGCCAATGTTGCTGCAGTTTCAAGGCACGCAAACCAGTTAAGTTTATATACCTACTTTAGCTTTTATGTACCTTTTGTAACAGGCAGTGATGCATTGTCAGTTAAGTTTAGAATATATAGCTAGAGGAGACAAGGAAAATAATATGTCATAAAATAATATGGCCATGTCATGTTGACAATAAAACCAGTGTTCATCATGACCATATAAAATGGTAGTAAAGTTTTAACAGCAGTGTTCCATGTCTGAATTCCCTTGAATACAACACAAGTGAAGAACTCGGAACAGGGAAGAACACAGTATAATGAAGAACAGAGTACAGCAAAGAAAACAGTACAGTGAAGAATGCAGTACAGTACAAAATATAATACAGTGAAGAACATGGAACAATGCAGAGCACAGTACAGAACATAATATAATATACAAAACACACAGTACAGTTACAGTGGGGAACACAGTATAGTGTACAGCACAGTTCAACACAGAACTGTGATGACCATAGCACAATACAAAACACAGTGTGTACAGTTCAGCACACAGTACAGTGTACAGCACATAGTACTGTGCAGACCACAGTACAGTACAGTGCAGAACATAGTACATTGACACGAGCACTGTATAATGGAGAACACAGTGTTCAACTGCTCAATGAGGCATGCAAATGACAAAATAAAACCCCACATTACTTCATACATACACAAACCTCCACCAGTATACCAGTGCAAGAAAAGTAAGTCACCATGTGCAGGGATGCAAGTATGACCACAGCAATTACCCAGTAAATCAATGATAGTAATTAACAGGTTGCAATATTACCATGGAAAATTAAATCCGTGTATGTGAAATCAATAAAGAAGACGTGTGATTTCACAAAGGATGCTAAACGTGCTCAGTGGTGAGGTGGCAGGGATCTGTTCACAGCCTCCTCCAGGCATTAGATGGTCCACTGCTGCATGGCCAGAGAATTCTCATTACAGGGTCCACATGAATTGCCGTGAAATATGTGGTCAGTGCAGATGTCTTCCTTGTCTAGTCTTGTCTGGCGAAAAGATTGCAGACAGGTTTAAAACAAACGTTGGGCTGTATTGTGTTGTTTGACACACACCCTAGAGAGAAAGAGAACACGTGTCCCTTGATTTCCGTAAGGATATTGTGTTTTAGTTTGTTGTCTCCATATTTGGGTTAAGATTATGAAACCAATAATTTATATTCAGGCATCCGTAATGACATTTCGGCATCACCAGAAGGCACACCTACTCGACCTTGTTTATCCTCCTTAGCCCCTCTGCTTATTCATCCATCTGTTGTTTACATGAAATGTTACACCAATTAGAGACTCTAATCCTTTGTATACAACTTGTCTGCTTGATAAATAGTTTCTATTGTATGTACAACAATCTAGGTAAAGTGGTATGTGCCATGTGGTGTATATGGTGTTGCAAAAATGAGTAGTTTGTTCTGTGACATATGTTTAACAAGATTTAACAAGATTGCCACCCAGAGAATTAACTCTAGGTGGCAGGTGGACAAGGAAGCACTTTGGCTTATCGAGAGTCCGACCCTTTTATCTATGTGTATCCCGCCCGTCTGAGGTATGTGTCGATTTTATTTTTAAACATATTCACGCTACTAGCACCCACACAATCAGCAGGTAATCTGTTCCATTCATTTACAGTCCTTTGTGAAAATGAAAACTTTCTTATATCCAATCTACTCTGCTCCTTTGTTAATGCAAGTTTATGTCCTCTAGTCCTTTTATCTTTCTTAATTTCGCAACGGGCAGATATATGATTTTGCATCCAGTAAATCTTGGCTTAACGGTGGTTTTGGCGAGTCTCAACGGGGTGCAAATCGAGGTTTTCTGAGAGCCTCAAGGTGGTTCAGCCCTGCCAATATTAATTTTATTCCTGTGCTTGGCGGTCTTGTTCTACGTGTGTGTTCTATTTATGTCAGTGAGTTCGTCTTAGACTCCCACGTCAACGAGCTACGGTCAACGCCGGTGCCTCCATCTAGCGATTATAATGACATCTATTTCAGGTCATTCCATCAACACTGTATGTGCGTAATTTGAAAACGTGATAATACGTAATCTTCTTCCCGCCAGTACAATAAGTAAGTGCAAGCGTTCATGTGATCACGCCTTCCACGCGTACACTAATACGACCCCCGGATCATTAAAATGTCACCAACAAAAATGGTTCGTTAAAACATATTTTTGTTATTGGGCAGTCAATACGTAATAATATCATTTATACGGCATAACATTATTTTAAAATAAAAACGATCTGAATATGTAACTTTAAAGTTAGCCTTCTCTTGTGCTTAGTAGACTTGCCGTCGCTGATTCTGCAGTGTGCGGTTGTGGAATCGTTCTGACAGTTGTCTTTGCTAATGTCATTGCAGTTTGGACATTTAGCTATATTATTAGTGCAGTGGTTCTCAACCGAGGGGCCGCGGCACACTGGTTTATCATTACAAAGTCCCTGGTGTGCCGCGGAATTAGAAACGAAGTGTCCCATATTTTGCGATAAATTATCAAAGAACGTAATAATTCCGAAAAAGATCACACATTTGCTAGACACTCATTTTCATTGGCAGGAACATATAGGCGAGCGGCAAATCCCCAAAACGTGCTTTATTTTATAAGTTTAAATGGACCCCCCTACACACACCTAAATGTTATATCATTGGAAAGCACCATTTCTTGCCGTTTGTAGTTCGTGATCTATCCGTCAGGAGGCTCTATTGCACGCAAGCGTGCAAGAGACACGAATTTGGGCAGTACTCATATGTGGTTCGCTCACTTGTCCACTAGGGGATGATGTTTGTGCTTCCTGATCTATCCGTCAGGAGGCTCTATTGCACGCAAGCGTGCAAGAGACACGAATTTGGGCAGTACTCCTACATTTAGTTCACAACTTGTCCGTCAGGTGGCACCACTTGTGGTTCATGACCTATCCGCCAGGGAACATTTTGTTCAAAAAAAAAAACCGCCAGGTGGCGCTACTGGTCAACTAAAGACGCACGAAATTGGGCAGTACTCGAACATTTAGTTTACAACTTGTCCTTCAGGTGGCACCACTTGCATAGTTAGTTCCGAGAAATTATGTTTTAGTTGATGATCTATCCGCCATGTTGTGCTACTGGTCAAACTAGTTAGTTCGAAAAAAATCAGCTAGGTGGTTTTATTTTAGTTCGTGAAAAATTCGCTAGGGGGCGCTGTTTTAGTTGATTACCTATCCGATGGGTGGCGCCACTGGCGCCACGTGATCTTTGACCTTGACCTACATCCGCGTACTTGACTTTGACCTACATCCGGTACTTGACCTACATCCGCGTACTTGATCTTGACCTTTGACCTTGACCTACATCCGGGTACTTTTCCACTCCCACCCGTCCGAATCCAACCATGCGCGGTACTTAACCTCCTTTACTACTTACATCAGTTAAATATGTATATGTACATGGACGGATGTTCTCTGTGTTTACAGGGAGCCAACTTGTCAGAAGATGATCACTTGAAGGGTTCTAGGGATGACCCACATAGGCTTCTCAACATTAACCTGGATGAGTGAGTGTGTTATTACATTCTATTCTCCCGTCAAGGGCCCTACACAGGTTTGGGGCATATTGCTTCACAGTGATGGACGATTCTTTAAAACGTTAATTTGTGTTTGTGTATTGATCAGGTTGTAGTACTAGTCTGAATATTAACATATAGCTGTCTCACGCTGTGTTCACTTGCTTCTTTAGACCATTGGCCTCTAATGTACCAATTGTTGATAGTTAATTTGTATTAAAAATATGATTTATAGAGACAATGCATATTTTATTGTTAACAGTTCATATTAGTTGGAAACGACAGGGAATCACAGACATGTGACACACATGTCTCACACAAAGTGACATACACATGAAACACTATGATGCACACATGCATATATACATATGCAAAGCATGTATGCATGCGCGCATTCATGCATGCACTACAAACACCCACACACAACATAAACACACGCGCACACACACACACACGCACACACACAAACAAAGACACACATACACAAAGACACACACACATGCACATACATGCACAAGCGCGTGCGGCCACACACATACCCATGTTGACCCTCTTGTCCCCTTCCCCCTGTGTAGACCACTGCGAGATGAGGAGGTGCTGCCTGTCCACACGTACCAGATTCTGCCGTCTCCACTCCCGGAGAAAAAACACAGGAAGGAACGAAAGAAGAAACACAGGAAAGACAAGAAGGAGAGGAAGGTAGGAGGGATGATTCAGTTCAGTGTTTGTTGGGGAGAAATATTCATGTTTTTTTCTTCAAATTTAGCAGCTAGCCAATGAAGTTGGAATCTAAGGGAGGTGGCTTGAACAAATGTAAAATGCTACACATTTTTATATTGTAAACTTACAGGACCACCCTTAGAAGTTGGTGAGTTATCTAAGTATTAACACGCTAACATTGGAGTCTTGTAAGTGTATCTCCTTTGAGACATCAAGGTCTACTCGCATGTTGCTATGTTCATATGTTGGCTTGAATGTTTTTTTTAGACCATTGGCCTCCGATCCACCAATTGACGATGTATTTTAGAAAACACAATGATAGGTTTCTTGAGAGTTATTTACTTTCATGTCTTTTATATGCATGACTTCCTGGAAAGTCTTTTTCATTCAATTGAGTGGTGATTCACCAGATGACACCAATGTAAATTAGTGGTTTGTAGCTGCATCGGTGCGAGAGAGAGGGGAGGTGAGAGAGAGTGAGAGAAAGAGAGAGGGAGGGAGGGAGGGAGAGAGGGGGGTAGAGGGAGAGGGAGGGAGGGAGAGAGAGAGGGAGTGAGAGAAAGAGAGAGAGAGGGGGGAGAGAGATATTGAAGGAGAGAGGGGGGTAGAGAGAGAGGGAGTGAGAGAGAGAGGGAGGGAAGGTAGGGAGGGATGGAGGGAGAACGAGAGAGAGAGAAAGAAATAGAGAGATCACTATATTCATCTCTGTTGCCTCCCAGCATGAGAAGAAGAGCAAGAAGGGTCACCACCACCACTCCAAAGACGACAGTCCCAGTCTCCTCATCGCCACGGCCAATGGTACTGACCAGCCAATGACCCCTGATGATATGCCAGTGACCTCTGACATGAATCACGTTGCCGAAAAGGTAATCTTAAAAGTACTACAAAGTATACCATTTGATTTTTCTTGCACAAACATGGCAGTAGGTTCTCTCTTTAGAAATTTAGGATCAACTTTTTACTCAGGCAGTGTTGTCTACAGGTTCACCTAGTCAGGATACCAGGAGTACAGAGGGCAGATGGACCGTAGAGGAAACGTGGCTTGCACATTAATGTCTTCGAACTGAAAGTAGCTTATTTGGGTGTGAAGTCTTTTTTCAAAGACATTCAGTATAGTCATATCAAAATAAACATGGACAACACAACAGCTGTCCCATCCACTAACCACATGGGTGGGTCACAATCGTGGCAGTGTAATGAGCTATTGCATACACTAACCACATGGGTGGGTCACAATCGTGGCAGTGTAATGAGCTATTGCATACACTAACCACATGGGTGGGTCACAATCGTGTAGTGTAATGAGCTATTGCATACATTAACCACATGGGTGGGTCACAATCGTGGCAGTGTAATGAGCTATTGCATACACTAACCATATGGGTGGATCACAATCGTGGCAGTGTAATGAGCTATTGCATACACTAACCACATGGGTGGGTCACAATCGTGGCAGTGTAATGAGCTATTGCATACGCTAACCATATGGGTGGGTCACAATCGTGGCAGTGTAATGAGCTATTGCATTCACTAACCATATGGGTGGGTCACAATCGTGGCAGTGTAATGAGCTATTGCATACACTAACCACATGGGTGGGTCACAATCGTGGCAGTGTAATGAGCTATTGCATACACTAACCATATGGGTGGGTCACAATCGTGGCAGTGTAATGAGCTATTGCATACACTAACCATATGGGTGGGTCACAATCGTGGCAGTGTAATGAGCTATTGCATACACTAACCACATGGGTGGGTCACAATCATGTAGTGTAATGAGCTATTGCATACACTAACCATATGGGTGGGTCACAATCGTGGCAGTGTAATGAGCTATTGCATACACTAACCATATGGGTGGGTCGTGGCAGTGTAATGAGCTTTCTAAAGACATTTTGCAATTCTGTATTGTGTGTGACATCTGGTTGACAGCAGCACATTTGCCAGGTGATTTAAATGTGGTAGCACATGAAAAGTCACAGATTTTTGATGATAAGACAGAGTGGAAATTGAATGTTCAGCTTTTTTAAAACATAATGCAGGCATTTGTGAAACCTAACATTGACTTGTTTGCATCTAGACAGCACTATCAGTTGAAGCCTTAAGTGTCTTGGATGCCAGATCCGGAAGCTTATAGGTACCCATTGTTGAAGAGACTGTTGATCTCGGAACCAATCAGGCTGGAATGACAGAACAAATTAGTGACCCTGCCATTCAGGGAGGGACTGCATACGCTGGGGAAATAGCTCCAGTTGATGGCCTGTTACTTGTGTGGGAATCGCTTATGAACAGTGGGCTTTCGGAGAAAAGTACAAATATGATGTTATCGTCTTGGCGAGACTCCACGAAGAGGCAGTATTTGGTATATATCCAAAAATGGATAACATTCTGTACATTTATGTGTTTACGAAAGACGTGTCACACATTCTGAGTTTTTAAATATGTTATATGACGAACGTTTAACATACAGTGCTATTAATACAGCCAGGAGTGCATTGTTGACGTTTCTGGGTGTGACAGATGTACATCAGTTAGGATCACATCCATTAATTGTCAGATTCATGAAAGGTATTTCACAGAGTAGGCCTGCTTTGGCCAGGTATCATTGCATTTGAGATGTGAAGGATGTTTTGAACATATTTAGACAACAGCCTTTAGTGGAATACTTAGCTCTGTATGATTTAACATTACGTACTGTCACACTGTTGGCATTAATCTCGGCACAGAGAGGACAATCGAGTCACATGCTCGACACAAATAACATGCAAGCCACTAGTGATCAGCACATTTTTCATTTGCATGGACAATTTAAACAAACATTATCTTGCCTGCATTTAAGGATGACACCAGCATTTGTATTGTGCATACATTGTCTGTCTACTTAACTAGGACCAAACCATTGCGTAGCAGCTCTCAGCTACTTGTTAGCACGGTGCGACCACACAAGGCAGTCAACAAAGACACCATTGCCAGGTGGATTAAGGTGCAATTGCATTTGGCGGGAATTGATGTGGACATTTTAAAACCGTGTAGTACACAAGCAGCAGCTGTGTCTGCGGCACACCATCAGGGGTTAATGTTACAGATATTTTGAAGGTGGTGGGATGGTCAAACGAGAAGACATTCGCAAAGTTTTATAACAAACCTTTGGAAGTAAACGTGGATGCAACCTTCTCAGGAGCAGTGCTGGGATAGACCATTGTAGATAACTGATGTAGTATATAGGACATTTATAGGTGGAACCTTTGTATATGTAGTTTAATTTTTAAAAATTGTGTTCACCTTAACTACATTGTGCCTTCATTCGAGATCACCACGCGTCAAAATCTCATTGGAAGCCAACCTCCAAGGTGATTGGATACAATTTGAAGGTTAAACGAGAACTTACCTGGAAGTTTGAAATTTGACCAGAATTTTGTCCAATCACTGGAGGAGGTAGGGTTAACATGCCCTACCTATAAAACTGAAGGTTTATTTATAAACACCCGCCCAGTGTGGCATATTGGTGGGTGTTCTCAAATGATTGTTAAAGACTGATTAAGGAAGCTGCACATGCATCTCATGTAAACCCTACCTCCTCCAGTGATTGGACAAAATTCTGGTCAAACTTCCAGATAAGTTCTCGTTTAACCTTCAAATTATCTGACAGTTGTGCCTTTTTGCTATTGGCATGAACTTTGAACTGTACTGATGTAGTAGTTTTTTTAACATTTTTCCAAACTTCCAATCCCTTTATGGGCACCCATGCCTGCTGTTTTTTCTCTTCAGTGCTATATTTTTTATTATGCATTGATGAATTAGACATTTTTTTGTTAATATCAGGTCGTGCCTGGTCTTTTTTTTACCATATTCTACACTATTTTCATATTTCGAAAGTGAACCTCCCTTCAGTCACATTAGTGTGAGAAAATGTTTTAATGAAGTTGTAAAGCGCCTTTGAGCAGTTTAGGTCGAAAGACCGCTATATAAATGTTCAGATTATTATTAATATTATGTTCATATTAAAATGTACCCCCTGCCCTCGCGACCCCCCACTACCCCCCCGGCACTCCCGAGAAACACGTTGGCGTCGACGAAGAAGAAGAGGTCAGTGGGGTTGAGCATCTCGTGTCTCTGTCACCTTCATTTTAGTTGTTGTTTTGTTTTATTAATTGTTTAACCCTTTAGACCCCATGACATTAATTTTTTTAACCTTTTAGACCCCATGACATTTAATTGTTTAACCCTTTAGACCCCATGACATTTAATGAAATATACTTTGATTCCCCATGGCATTCATACACATTCAGCAAGTAATGTTTTCAAATGGAGCTAATACAAAATAATAGACTAAGTTTTAAAATGACACGTAGCATGCAATTATCCAGTAGATGGCACCACATATACACTGTATATGAGGCATTAAAATCGATCTCAAGTAAGAATGCCTTTTTAAACTTAAATGCTTTTGACACCTTCACAGGATGGTTATTAACTGCCCATTTACTGGCCTCTTTATTTGCAGCCTTCGAGGCGGAAGTGAAAGAAAGAGAAACGAGAGAAGAAGGAGAAGAGGTCGAAGAAGAAGAAGAGTGACTGCATAGAGGCTGAGGGTATCACCACACCCTCCAAGGAACCCGCAACCCCCGCCACATACAAACTACCGGTCAGTTTCCATAGATAAGTTATTATTTATCTATATTATAAAACAGTTCGTCCTCTGTTTGTTTGTGCCCCCACATCTCCGTCAGTTTTGCATGTATCAGGCTGAAATTGTGCATGTGATCTGCCGGGCCCATTGGGATGGTTTGTAGATTGAGACATTTTCTAAATTCATCTCGGGGGTGGTGAACTTGGGGGGCTCAATATTTCAAAAGGCTGTCCGTGGAATTTTGTGTTTTTCTATATCATCATAAAGATAATTATGCCATCTACAAATATGTCGCTGGATGTATGCAGAAATTTTGAATAGTTTTTAGTCCTTTGGGCCGAAGGTCCAACGGACTTATATGCCATCACTCCACCCTCTGCTGTGCGCCGTTACCTGCCATATATCAGAAACCGTTCAATAACTTTTTCTCAAATTTTGCATAGATGTATCTTAGTGTAATGCATGAGAAATCTACATAGATGTATCTTAGTGTAATGCACGAGAAATCTACATAGATGTATCTTAGTGTAATGCACGATAAATCTACATAGATGTATCTTAGTGTAATGCACGAGAAATCTACATAGATGTATCTTAGTGTAATGCACGAGAAATCTACATAGATGTATCTTAGTGTAATGCACGAGAAATCTACATAGATGTATCTTAGTGTAATGCACGAGAAATCTACATAGATGTATCTTAGTGTAATGCACGAGAAATCTACATAGATGTATCTTAGTGTAATGCACGAGAAATCTACATAGATGTATCTTAGTGTAATGCACGAGAAATCTACATAGATGTATCTTAGTGTAATGCACGAGAAATCTACATAGATGTATCTTAGTGTAATGCACGAGAAATCTACATAGATGTATCTTAGTGTAATGCACGAGAAATCTACATAGATGTATCTTAGTGTAATGCACGAGAAATCTACATAGATGTATCTTAGTGTAATGCACGAGAAATCTACATAGATGTATCTTAGTGTAATGCACGAGAAATCTACATAGATGTATCTTAGTGTAATGCACGAGAAATCTACATAGATGTATCTTAGTGTAATGCACGAGAAATCTACATAGATGTATCTTAGTGTAATGCACGAGAAATCTACATAGATGTATCTTAGTGTAATGCACGAGAAATCTACGTAGATGTATCTTAGTGTAATGCACGAGAAATCTACGTAGATGTATCTTAGTGTAATGCACGATAAATCTACATAGATGTATCTTATGTAATGCACGAGAAATCTACATAGATGTATCTTAGTGTAATGCACGAGAAATCTACATAGATGTATCTTAGTGTAATGCACGAGAAATCTACATAGATGTATCTTAGTGTAATGCACGAGAAATCTACATAGATGTATCTTAGTGTAATGCACGAGAAATCTACATAGATGTATCTTAGTGTAATGCACGAGAAATCTACATAGATTATCTTAGTGTAATGCATGAGAAATCTACATAGATGTATCTTAGTGTAATGTATGAGAAATCTGTATTTGTATTTGATTTAATCATTCTCTATTTATTCCTTCACTGATCTCTATTTATAACTGCCACTGATATCTATTCATAACTGGATAGTGGACTTTGCCCTACCTCTGATCACTGGGACAGCTGTCTGGAGAGATTATGCTAAAAAAAACAGTTATTTGATTTGCCTAGGCTCACTGTCTGCCATTGTCTCAGTGTCAAACAGAATGCCTCCATGTGGGCTGTAACTATGATGTGTAATGGGAATCCCTTCTGCACTGGCAGAACCTGAGAAACTTCAAAACAGCAATAGACATAATTATCAATGCAATAAAAAGATATGATCTAGGATAAAGATATGATCTAGGATTAAAATAAAAAAAACGTATGTATAAAATAATATATAAAATAAAATAACTTAGGTATACTCAAAAAGGTTAAAGCATATTTAACCAAAATTATAAGGAATATTATTCAGATGTTTTTATACTAAGTCAAAATGCATGCTATTTATATGTACCTTGTGAAAAATAAAGTTTTATCATAGTTCGTCTCTTTCGTCATTCCATTCTGGGGGAAGGTGGTCGGGGCAAAATGAGAACAGAAAATGTGTGCACATTTTCTTAAACAACCTTTAACTGTGCTACATGCAAGATTGCAGGTCACCAACTCTCCTGCAAGGTTTCTACAACCACTGGAAATCGGCCTAAATAGCAGAGTATCGGTATAAAATTCTACAGTATTTTTAATAATACATACAATCTTCACGAAACGGTCTACTCGAGTATTTTATTTCCAGGTGTATCTTCACTGGCATGCATGTAGTCTGCACTAAACATGTCAACATTTTACTTCCATCATAACCCTTATTGATCTGTAACTATGATTCACCAAAAAACATTTCCTTAATAATTAGAAACTCACATTATAATCCAAAGGACTTCATGGCCTCTTGACGTTTGAAAATCCTCAGCGCTTATCATGCACCAGGTCTACCTGTCGTTGGTCACATCTGCACGCTTACAAGTAGCGCCTTCTTTCGCATTTCATATATTTCCTACAGATGAAGCTATGTATCATTTTGTCATTTAGCGTTGAAATTATCGCCCATCAAGTTAGTGTATTATAACAAGCGAGTGTCAAAAGTAATATTGGAAAACTAGGAATATGATACAGTTTGTTCTCTGTTTGTTTGTGCACCCACATCTTCATTAGGTTTGCATGTATCGGGCAGAAATTTCAACCCAACATCCGGTGTTGCTGGTTATGTCAGTTGTACGGGTGAGGGATCGAGATTGATATTTCTGGCAGAAGGTTGTTCTAACAACTTGACTAATGACCAGTTACCATTTATTAATGCGGGTAGGCTGGAAACATTTGGGATAGGTTTGAGGTGTCTGGAACATATAACTGCCTTTTTTACCCAGGCAGTGCTGGGTAACTCAGCTAGTTAATAATAATAATAAAATACAAAATTTTTGCGCCTAAATCTATGGACTCCAAACTCTGACAATCATCTAGGCAAAAGGCTTGGTCAATCTAAAAATTGATAAGCCATATTAAAGTTGTTGCTAAGCCTAATATGTAAGGTTATAAAGATAATTTTTTTAGTGACGGGGCAATTGTGTAATATTTTCAACTGATCTAACTCTAAGAGGGAGCATATTTGAAAGAGTTGGTGCAGCAACAGAAAAATCCCAATGATAGTATTGATTCTAAGAACAAAAAGTGAATCAGAACTAGATGATTGGAGCGTTTTTGCATGGCAGACATTATGCATGTGTGTTTTGTTTATGCCATTCAACAAACTACTGAATGATTATCGATCTGAATTATTAATACATATATACTTTTGTTACATCAGTTGACTGGGAATAGACACACAGTGGAACATCATTAATCTGGATACTTTAGTTCCCTGTATATATGTGTAGATTACCAAGTTTTCTGGATAAACAAACCATGCACATCATGGGGATATCAGCCTTTGGAAAATATGTTCCCATGAAATGATATCCGATTTGCAAGATTTCCGGGATATCAGGGTCCGTTTTAATTATGTTCAGCTGCATAGCTTTTGTAATATTCAAGAGAGGATTCAGTTATATTCCAGTCAGTAATTATTTATAACAAATTGGAAAAAAATATCACTCCTTCACAATGTTATTATTAGCTTGAATTTTGTATGTTTTGTGCCCAATTTGAATGATTTAATGAATTGTTTTATGTACCGTTTTGTTTCAGCCAACGTCCAGCTACAAATTGTTGCCTGAGGATGTGTCTCTTAAAATGGTTAGTGTCGAAACCAATGCCATTAAGGCCAAATTGGATAGATAGTGGAATGCCAAAGGAATGGACAGAAATGGAATAAATCAATCCCTGCTAAACCTTAAGTGTAAGTGTAAGACAAAATACTCATTTCTAATCAACTAATGCATGGATTTAACACTGGATACCGTCAGGTAATACTAATTGTTCTTGCTTGACCAAATTGGCAGTGTCTTAAGTTTATATGAAAAGTAGGCCATACATTAAATAATAGTCAATTTGCATATGGTTTGTTGGTAACTAAATATTTCTGACATTATTGTGGAAAGTGCCATGGAAATTTCTATAAAATGTTACTCTTTTTATACTCAAGTAATGTTATTTGGACCACCATTGATTGTTTCAGACTTACGAGAGACGAGTGAGTCTGGAGCAGAGCTACCAGGTCGTCGTCTCCATCATCTTCTCGAACCTCACTCAGTGAGTAGAGTCTTAGACCAATTTTTACTCATCCAACTCTAAACGTGTGTCCGCAGCAGCATGAGTAGAGTCTTAGACCACTTTATACTCACTCAACTCTAAGCTCCTTCACAGCAGCATGAGTAGTCTTAGACCACTTTATACTCTCTCTACTCTAAGCTCGTCCGCAGCAGCATGAGTAGTCTTAGACCACTTTATACTCTCTCTACTCTAAGCTCGTCCGCAGCAGCATGAGTAGAGTCTTAGACCACTATATACTCACTCATCTCTAAACTTGTCCGCGGCAGCATGAGTAGAGTCTGAGACCACTTTATACTCATTCAACTCTAAGCTCCTTCACAGCAGCATGAGTAGTCTTAGACCACTTTTATACTCACTCAACTCTAATGTTCAATATTTGTTGACATTGCCTCTCAAGAAACTTATTTCTCAAATATTTCTACTGTGTTGTGCTGTTTTCACCATCGAAATGTAATGTGACAGGCCTGTAGTGAAACAATGACACTTCCCTGCCAAAGACTGAAATATTCAAAAACAAAAATGTTTTTGTTTCTTGAGAGGTAATGTAAACAAATATTTAAATAAGCCAAGAAACTGGAATGTCGTTACATTCAAGGAACCCTATAATGTTGGTTCACAACCAGGCAGCTTCAGTAGCAATGTATGTTCTTTATAAGCTTGTAGTTTGATATCTGTGTTGCTATGGAGATGATATTTCCTGCCGAACTGCATTTAATTTGACTTCTAATTTCCTTACATCCATCATAATTATTAATAATGCTATAAATGTTGGTTCACAACAAGGCAATGTCACTGACAAACCAGTCATGTGTTTTGTCATCTGATTACCAGTTGTTTTATGCATCCAGTTTTAATTATGATAAGTCACATGTTCTGAATAGACTTGTAGTTTGATGTGTGTGTTACCAGGGATACAATGGTGTGAAGATGCCCTTCATCCTTCTGCCAAACACAGAGAATGAGGGGCAGTTTGCCTTCACCATAACCAGTATCAACATGCCACAGAAACTGAAGGGAACACTCATGTACATTGTCAAAATTAGTACAGTTCTCTCGGGCTAGCTTGCTGTGTCTGTCAGAGTCATTGGTAGATCATGGCCATCCAAACCACATGGTCGTTTGTAGTTTACAGCAGTTCTGTTGTTAGCCTTGGTGCTTTATATTGCATTTGCAAGCTAGTGGTGATATTAGTGGAGAAAAAGATATTTGTTAGCCAGACAACACCAAGGTCTGCAGTTACCAGAGAGTAGATAGGACAGAATAATTATCTTTTTAGTAGCCTGTGTTAATTTGGGATACTTGATGATGCAAATTATGTGCAAAATTTAAATAAATTGTTGACCATGTAGTTTGCAAAGCAACAGATCAGTTCCAATTACATTCATGATCGATCTGAAAAAATATATCTAGCTTTCGGGTCCAAAGTGAATTCGACTGCCTTCTAGCCGGCTACTCAGGGTGGACAAGCTAGCACCCCATTAGGGATACATTCTTACATGCAAATGGGTATTTTACAGTTTTCTGTGCTACCTGCAGTGTGTTCCTTGAATGTTTCTCTGTGTACATTGACGACTATGTGTGTAGAATGAAGAGGGAGCGACACAGGAGAAGATTGACTTCAAGCTGAGTCTGCCGTGTACCTCCTACTTGGTTGGGGTGCCTTGTGATGGATGTGTTTCTTGTCTTCTAGCAGTTGTTAGATTTCTACAGTGGACACTTGAAAGTCCTAAAGGACTAGTTTGCATTGTCTACTACCTGTTCATAATGGTAACCTGGCCATAATGGACATATTGCTCAGTCTAGACAATGTCTACTACAGACAAGTGTTACTGTGAAATGATAGGATTGTGCTAGACTCACAGCTAACTGCTCATTAAAATACTTGCAGGAGTTGCTTTTCAGACATGTTATTTGGATTCCGTTTGGCAAAAAACTCACTCTAAAAAAACCTTACTCTAAACAAACAAAACTAAGGAATGTCATGTAGTGTAGCATGTCCATAATGTTTGAGAAAATCCATAAGAGTTATGGATGATTATTTGTAAGATTTGGTAGATATCCAATGGACATTTGCCAAAATAGTTGCAGCCAAAGGATCTTTGGCTGCACCCACACTATCAACAACATACCTTTATCCATTCGCCAGGCTCTATCGACAGACGTAGTCAAAAGACATTTAATGACGTATTTGTTTTGCAAGGCATCTTAGGAGTTTTAATTATTTATGACATTTTATATAAAAACGCATTGTTCATAGTTTTGTATGTGTTTATTCTAGAGAGACTTTATAATTAACATATCTTAGATCTCAAGTTTTAATTTACTATAGTTTTTTTTATATAGAAATGTACTAGTTTTTATGTTTTTAGTTTTTTTACTATGTATCAATTGCTTTAATGAATGTGTAAAGCACCTTTGAGTCGTTTAGGCTGAAAAGTGTGCTATATAAAGTTGCACAGATCAAAGACGCAACTGCCAACCGAGTGTTAGTAGAATAACTAAACTGGCTGTTTAATGAACCAGCTGTGGTTCCACCAAGAGACGTATACTGTTATTTCCTGTGCCGAACATATCTTGAAATTAAGATGTGAACATTCAGTCCTTTGAATAGCCTTAGGCTAATTTTGAGGCTGTTGTCTCTTGAAATGAAGACATTTGCCATCTTAGTAATGTGATGGCCATATGAATTCAGTTGGGGTACACCAGGACATAAAATGCAGTCTACATAGAGAACCATGTGTATGTATAGACATACATATGTAACGTATGTACATTGTATTGTACAACACTGTTTAAGACTACCATGATGTTAACGAGCGGTAGCATTGGTGGAAGAACTGATGTTTGTTCACCAGTAGAGGGCGTGTCTGTCTCTATGTACACTGTTCGAGGTGTCCTCCTGGTTGCCATACAAGTCACATGACACTGTTGCCATGTGATGTAAATTGTGCAACATTCTCATGAACACAATAAAGTTTCTGAAAAATATTGTGGTTTTCATTTTGTCTTGCTTTTGAAGCATAATGGTCATTGCTACAATTTGGTGGGACTTTACTATTAAGGTCACCCACAGGATTGGGCTGAAGTGACCTGAATTCCAGGGTGACCATATTACTTACTATAATTTATTGTTACACAAATAATTTGGGAAAGTCCTAGGGTAACCTTAATTGCGAGGTGGCTGTGTACCGAGGTGACCATAAAGCGAGGTTCTGCCATATTTATAAATGCATTCTGCAGGTGCACTACTCGCAACATGTCGGACAATACACATTGGAAAACCAAAATTAAATAACATTTTCAGGTAATTGGAACTTGCACATTTACATCTGATCCAAGTGAACAACCTTGCAAATTATTTTCACTAGAAAAACATCTGGTCTGAAAATGGTTTGTGTGGAAATGTCGGTAATACTGCACTAAGGTCACTCCTTGACAGCTTTTAGTTTTTTGAAGTCCTACAAACATCTATCAGTCTTCTTGTAAGTAATTTCATGGGAAAGAACTGTTTACACAATACATTTTATTCTGATCCTTATCTCATTATGTTGTCTGACCCACATTTAAACATCCTCATGATTTAACAAGATTGCCACCCAGAGAATTAACTCTAGGTGGCAGGTGGACAAGGAAGCCCTTTGGCTTATCGAGAGTCCGACCCTTTTATCTATGTGCATCCCACCCGTCTGAGGTATGTGCCGATTTTATTTTTAAACATTCACGCTACTAGCACCCACACAATCAGCAGGTAATCTATTCCATTCATTTACAGTCCTTTGTGAAAATGAAAACTTTCTTATATCCAATCTACTCTGCTCCTTTGCCAATGTAAGTTCATGTCCTCTAGTCCTTCTATCTTTCTTAACTGAGAAAAAAATATTTCTATAAATATTTTCATAACCCTTCAATATTTTAAACACTTCTATCTGATCTCCTCTCAATCTCCTGGTCTCTAGTGTTGTTAAACCGCATTTTTTTAGGCGTATTTCGTAACTAAGATCACTCAGTTTTTGTCTCATTTTAGTTGCTCTCCTCTGCACTCTTTCTAGCATATCTATGTCCTTCCTGCGATATGGCCTCCACGCTTGAATACAATATTCTAAATGAGGCCTAACTATTGTTTTGTACAGCGGTATTATTAGCTCTTTTTCCTTATACGTTATGTTTCGCCTAATTAATCCAAGGATTTGATTTCCTTTTGAAGCTGCAATTCCGCACTGCTCTGAAACCTTCATATCAGCACTAATGGTTAACCCTAAGTCCTTTTCTTTTACAGTAGTACTTAGTACAGTACCCCCCATTGTATATTCTACCTCTTCGTTCCCATGTCCTGTGTGGAGGCATTTACATTTCCCAAAATTGAACAGCATTTGCCACTTTTCAGACCATTTGATCAACCTGTCAAAATCATCTTGTAAATGCTGTCTATCTCCATCACTTTTAATCCTTCTAAACACTTTTGTATCATCCGCAAATTTCAACACCTTGCTTGTTATTTCATCATCCAAATCGTTGATATATATTAAGAATAATATAAGTCCTAATTCTGATCCCTGTGGTACCCCACTCAATACCGATTTCCAGTTTGAAGCCTCCCCATCAACTACTACATGTTGTCTTCTGTCAATCAGCCATTGTTCTATCCAGTTTATTATACCATTTCCTATGCCATTGGCCTTTAGTTTAAGCAGTAATCTTTGATGTGGTACTTTGTCGAAAGCTTTTTGAAAATCTAAGAAGACGATATCTACTGGTGATCCCTCATCTACCCACTTAGTGATGTCTTCCAAAAAACATAACATATTTGTTAAGCATGACCTCGCTTTAAAAAAACCATGTTGAGATGGGTTAATCAAGTTGTGTTTAACAAGAAAATCCACCATGTGATGTTTAATTAGTCTTTCTAATAATTTATAAATCACTGATGTTAAACTCACTGGTCTATAGTTCTCTGACTTGTTTCTCAAACCTTTTTTGAATAACGGTATAATGTTTGCTTCTTTCCATTCTAAAGGAACCACTCCCTCTTCTAATGACAAGTTGAAAACTGTTGCAAGCGGTATGCTAATTTGTTCTACAATTTCCAATAGTAGTTTGGGTGGAATACCATCCACACCAGGTGATTTATTATCCTTCATAACCCTTATTTTCTTAGCTACCATTTCCGGGGTTACAATTAATTGTCCTAAATAGTCTGAATCTGCCCCCTTGAACTTAGCCTCTGGTACTGGCAGTGAACTAATATCTTCCCTGGTAAACACTGAACTAAAGTACTCATTCAGGTCTTCTGCCATTAAGAATCCCTCTGATATTATATTTCCAGCACTTTCTTCTAGACGACCGACCTTATCTCGAACTTTCTGTTTGCTTCGAACATACGCATAAAAACTATTGCTGTCATGTTTTATATTACTAGCTAATTGTTGTTCATAGCTTCTCTTTGAATTTCTAATTTCAGCTGTAGCTTGGTTAAGTGCTTCTTTATAACTGTTGTAGTCTTCATCATTTCCAGTACATCTATATGACTTCCACATCATTTGTTTATACTTCTTTCGATAAGTGTTTCTTTTTGGACCGTTTTCCTTGTTTTTTGAAGGGTACAAATTTATCGACTATGCACTTAATTTCACTCTTTAATATATTCCAGCATTCTTTTGCCGTCTTATTTTTCAGTGTGTTATTCCAGTCTGTCTTTGCTAAATATTTCCTCATGTCCTTATACCTTCCTTTGTGGAAATTTCTCCTATACTGCTTTTTACTATTCCTTTCTGATTTTACTTTGATGATAAAATGTATCTGGTTGTGATCGCAACTCCCCAGTGGCTCACATATCTTGACATTGTCAACTAATTCATTCTGTTAGGACAAAACTATGTCTAACACATTCTCACCCCTGGTTGGTTCTAGCACATGTTGAGAAAGGAAAGTATCTTGAACTAAAACTAAAAACTTGTGGTCCTCACTCCCCATACTCTGTAGAGATTTCCATTGTATATGCCCGTGATTAAAATCCCCCATAATAATACAGTCCCGTTTGCTTACTTCCCTTATAGCGTTTTGTATTTTTTCATTCTCTTCTATGCTTATGTTTGGACTTCGATAAACTAACCCAACTGTTAACGTTGAGTTTCCTGTAACTATGTTACACCAAACAGCTTCTTCGCAATCTGCTTCTCTTTCTAATTTTATTTCATAAGCCTGAATAGATTCTTTAATATATAAAATAACTCCACCTCCCTTTCTTCCTATTCTATCTTTTCTAAACATTACATATCCTGTCAGTCCCAATTCAGCATCTGATATATCGGTGGTGGTCCAGGATTTGAGACCGAGTAGCGGAGCCAATTTGTGACTATGACCATGTCATAGAATTGTAACCGATTCCACTTCTACGACAGGCTAGGGTAATTTCTGAAGAAGTAGCAAATCGGAGAACACAGCCACCTACACATGGGACTTGTGGCCTGTCTTTAAAACTCTTCCCCTGATTGCGAGCTAATAGGTGACACCTGCAGTTTCTAGATAAGTGTGACATAATCGCACCAACGTTGGATATAAAGAAACCATTCGTGCAAATGGCCCTTAATTTATCGAACATCTCATAAACTAATCACCTGCATAACATTTGGTATTCAACAGTCGCACAATAACTGCAATAGAATTGTATGGTACAAAATCACCATAAGTGCACGAGTTCAAGTAATAAGACTTTCGTTTGTGTAGAAAAGTGATATAAATTGACTTTGCTTGCACAAACAAGCTCATCTGTTAAATACCAACAGATATATGTATAAAACAGTTGTGCTCCAAGACAAATACCCCATGGGGTAATTGTTATAACTAATGTATTTAATAAGATGACGTGCACAAGTACAGCTGCACCTAAAACATCCTGTATAAAACATTAAGGGCAAAGTGGCAGCCATAGAATATGCAAAGAATGCTTCGATCAGAAACATACTTCACTTGTGCATCAACACACATCATTTCTTTACTGGCTGCCCATACACACACCACACGGAGAAGAGACAAGACAGATACACTAACTCCTACTGATAAATACAATCAAATAAGACATACGAATCTGCACAAGAACCAGCAATATTTTGTGCAATTCACAAAATAGTGCCAGCTAACTTCATACTTACATCCATACCGACCACAACATCAAAAGTTCAGACACAACATAAATTCATGCACATACTTGTGCCAGAAAATATTTACAGTTGTCTTGCAGAAAAGCTGGACATGAATATTATAATGCGCATTCTGTGTTTACTATACATTTTTTTAAGTCACAGAAGTATGGGATGCATCCTGGTAGTGAAAAGTTATACAAATACAACAAAATTAAAAACAACTGCGCAACTGTTATTTATAACTTCATTGTGTCAAACACAGCTAAACAAAAATGGTTTGCTACTGGCCCATCATGCATTGAAACACACGCACAGGCATACGCATGTAAGCGCCAGCACCCGCAAGCATGCGCTGACGCGCGCTGGCACGTGCAGGCACGCGCAGGCACACAGATACGCAGAGACGCGCACCGATACGAGCAGACACGCGCAGACTCCCGCAGACAAGCATGCACGCGCGCACGCACGCGCTCACACACAAATATTGACATCTTGTCATGACCTTGGATATACAACATGAAGTAATTCGCAACAGTGAATTCTGCGCTGATCTGTTGGTATACCACTCCAGAAGAAGTTATATCCACCACTACCTTCTAATGTCAGAAATACGCTTCACTGGATGCAACAATATACATATTATATCTTAATTGGTAGTTCCCTCGCTACTAAGGCAGTACGTCATTCTGATCATTTAAATGTGTTTGCTCTATCTAGCAGTGTTCACACTTTCCATTGCGCGATGATCATTTTGCTGACATTATGGTTGTGCCACCTCCCAATAATAGGCGGCTCGACGACGAAAACAATGTTCAAAGGAGCCCCTTCGTCTTCGGATGCTATCATTTCAGCCGAGACAGCGGAGAGAAGGTGAAGAAGGCAAATTGACAGCAGCGGCGCGACATTAAAAGAACATTTTCAACAGCACTGTCCCACCCCCCATCTTTTTCTTTCAGACCTATTGTTTTGGTGGAGTGATTGACAGATGCGATGGGGTGAAGACAGGGGCGGTGGGGCGGTGACAGAGGTGGTGGGGCGTTGACAGAGGCGGTGGCGTGATGGCTGAGGCTGGGGTGGGGCGGTGATGAGAGAGGCGGACGTTACAACAATAACCACAGAAGACACAACTTCACCGTTGACGTTATTCATATTTTGCTCCAGGGGCGGCAGTGGAGATACCATTTTTTCACGGTGGGGTGGTGACAGTGGCGGTGGGATGGTGACAGAGACGGTGGATGCTGACAAAGGCGGTGGGGCGGTGACAGAGGCGGTGGGGTGATGAAAGAGGCGGTGGGGCGGTGACAGAGACGGTGGGGTGATGACAGAGGAGGTGGGGTGGGGACAGAGACGATGGGGTGATGACAGAGGCGGTGGGGTGGTGACAGAGGCGGTGGGGTGATGAAAGAGGAGGTGGGGTGGTGACAGAGACGGTGGGGTGATGACAGAGGCGGTGGGGTGGTGACAGAGGCGGTGGGATGGTAACAGGCGCGGTGGGGTGGTGACAGAGGCGGTGGGGTGATGAAAGAGGAGGTGGGGTGGTGACAGAGACGGTGGGGTGATGACAGAGGCGGTGGGGTGGTGACAGAGGCGGTGGGTGGTGACAGAGGTGGTGGGACAATGGCAGAGGACAATGGTGATAGACGCGGTGGGGTGGTGATAGAGACGGTGAGTGGTGACAGACGCGGTGGGGTGGTGATAGAGACGGTGGGGTGGTGACAGAGGCGGTGGGTGGTGACAGAGATGGTGGGACAATGGCAGAGGACAATGGTGATAGACGCGGTGGGGTGGTGATAGAGACGGTGAGTGGTGACAGAGGCGGTGGGGTGGTGACAGAGGCGGTGGGGTGGTGACAGAGGCGGTGGGATGGTAACAGGCGCGGTGGGTGGTGACAGAGATGGTGGGACAATGGCAGAGGACAATGGTAATAGACGCGGTGGGGTGGTGATAGAGACGGTGAGTGGTGACAGAGGCGGTGGGGTGGTGATAGAGACGGTGGGGTGGTGACAGAGGCGGTGGGTGGTGACAGAGATGGTGGGACAATGGCAGAGGACAATGGTGATAGACGCGGTGGGGTGGTGATAGAGACGGTGAGTGGTGACAGAGGCGGTGGGGTGGTGACAGAGGCGGTGGGATGGTAACAGGCGCGGTGGGTGGTGACAGAGGCGGTGGGATGGTGACAGAAGCGGTGAGTGATGAAAGAGGTAGTGGGGCAATGACAGAGACGGTGGGTAGTGACAGACGCGGAGGGGTGGTGACAGAGGCGGTGGGATGGTGATAGACGCAGTGGGTGGTATCAGAGGTGGTGGGGCAATGACAGAGGCGGTGGGTGGTGACAGTGGAGATACAATTTTTTCCGCGAATTCGTCACGAACGGCCGCGACCCGCGTCATGACGGCATCCTGACGTCGCTGGTTATGACCAGGTACACCTGGAGACCGGTCAGTCTACACCCGAATGGTCAAACGTGGTTTCTTGTGATCAGGGGACCGATTCACTAAGACAATGGGATCATAACGAAGATAAAACATTGAACAAAATGCGTTGTTAAGTTTGAGGAGGTATTTCAAAATGTCAAGTGCCGCCGCCGAGTCACCGGGGGCACTGCTTGTTCGTGACACACCGACAAAAATAAACCGGCGCGTTAAAGTGTACAATTGACAGTTTTCAGTTGACAAGATCACCGCAAAGACGCGAAGTCGATTTAAAAGAAAAAAATCAGGCTAATGTTATTGAAACGACCCACAGGGGTTTCGCTGGGATCGACTGTCATGTAGTAACACTTAAGGAAATGATAGGGCAAATGTTGACAGTGACAATTATGGAAAATGATGATTGCAGAAGGTGAAAGTAGTGCTTTCCTTACAAGTGAAGCATTTTATATTATTTTTGTTGTATTATTATTATTAATAGCATTGTTACATACCTGCCAACTGTTTTTAATTCCGGGAGATTCATCAGGAGTTCAGCACGCTTCTCTCCCCTGTCGAGCTGTCTCGGATCTTGACACCGGAAGACGAGGGGTGTTGGAGACTTCTCGTCGCAAATTCACCGGTTCGCTGTCTCGAAGACAGGAGGTGATGCAGTTGGAGATTTTAAGCGAAAGCTCGGAATATTTGCTGCATTCCGGGTGACCGGGAAATACACCAAAAATCAAGGAGACTCCCCGAAATACCAGGACGTTTGGCAGAATGCTATTAGTACACCATGTACACCTTTGTGTTGTTACAGCTATTGTTAGAGTAGCAATTATCGCTGTACAAAACAATAGTTAGGCATCATTTAGAATATTGTATTCAAGCGTGGAGGCCATATCGCAGGAAGGACATATATATAAGTAGTGGTAAGCGGTTCGCCATCCCCGGAAGTGACCTAAGATCAAAGGCTTTTTCGTTTTTTATAAGTAGAATTCCTACGTTTTTTTCAACTATGAGCGAGCAACGTCAAAAAAGTGATTGATGGGGGTCATGAGAAAGAGGGTGTCGCCATCTACTGAATAAAGAGGAAATAAATAGGGTGAATGACGAGCTCTAGCGACTAATCAGGTACTAATTAGGGGGTAATTAATTAATTAATTAATTAAGTACTAATTAGTAACAAATGAGTAGCGCAATTATCGGAGGAGACCGTTAGCAACGACAAAAAATAGTAAATAGAGACCAATTAGTATTCATTACGTGCACGGGAGGTGGGAAAGATTTTAGAGTGAAGTGACACCCCTGGAGATCAGCGAGTTTAAAATAATGACGCGCGGGAAGGTTCTAGAACCTTCTAGAAGCTTTTAGAACGGTGCGGTGGTGGAGGTGGGGCCGCGCGGTTTAGATTACGCCTGGTGGCCTGGTTTTCACGACTCACTGGCAAATGGTGGTGTCGAATGTCAGGCTGTAGGATTTTATGTGCATTGTTTTGACGGATAAATGTTTTTCGGGGCGCGCGCTTGTAATAAGGTTCTGGCACCGATGTGTCAGTGCTGGCTGCGGCACGGAAGGCCGGATTTTTCGTGGTGCGCGCTTGTAATAAGGCTCTGGCGCTGATGGACGCGCGCTTGTAATAAGGTTCTGGCACCGATGTGGATATTGCCTGTCAGTGCTGGCTGCGGCACGGAAGGCCGGATAAATGTTTTTCGTGGCGCGCGCTGCGGCACAGCTGATGGAGTGGGCTAAATGTGTAGGTGGAACTATATTCGTGTGTGCGTTGGAAGGCGAAAGGAAACACAGAAACAATAAACGGGACGAATAGGTGGAAATATAGGCATTATTCGTGTGTGAGTTGGAATGCTGGTGGAATATTCGTGTGTGAGTTGGAATGCTGGTGGAATACGAAACGAAACACAGAAACAGCAATAAACGGTGAGAATAGGCGTAGTCGTCGTCGGCGTCTGTGGTTTATGTGTGTAAGGATGGCTGTACGGATAATGTAGGTCGTGAAGGTGGCGTCGGTGCGAGGTCAATGCGGCGAGGAGAGGCCTCTACGAAATGAATGTAGACGCCCCGGCCTATGGGGCACGTCCGATGCGCGAGGTCTGGCGATATGAGATATATAGCCGTTCTGTTGGGCAAAGGAAAAGCAGCTTAGTTTTTCATCAAAACCTGTAATAAGGCGTCTGAAAATAAAGGTAGATTAGTGACTTTGAAAAGAAAACGCTATAGTATTTATCAAAGCCGTAATGGGGCGTCATTGATGACTTGTGAAAATGTAAATAAAGGTATTAGCAGGGAATTGGAAGCGTTATTTTATATTTAAGGTATACTTGAAAAAGAAAAGCAACTATAGTTTCCATCACAGCCTTTTGAAAATGTAAATAAAGGTAACATATTAGCAGTGAAGTGGAAGCAGAAACAGCAATAAACGGTGAGAAATAAATGTCTTGTGGTTCTTCGGGGGCGATGTCAAGGAACTCGGTGTAGGCGTAGTCGTCGTCGGCGTCTGTGGTTTCTGTGTGTAAGGTTGGCTGTACGGATAATGTAGGTCGTGAAGGTGGTGTCGGTGCGAGGTCAATGCGGCGAGGAGAGGCCTCTACGAAATGAATGTAGACGCCCCGGCCTATGGGGCACGTCCGATGCGCGATGTCTGGCGATATGAGATATATATCCGTTCTGTTGGGCAAAGGAAAAGCAGCTTAGTTTTTCATCAAAACCTGTAATAGGGCGTCTGAAAATAAAGGTAGATTAGTGACTTTGAAAAGAAAACGCTATAGTATTTATCAAAGCCGTAATGGGGCGTCATTGATGACTTGTGAAAATGTAAATAAAGGTATTAGCAGGGAATTGGAAGCGTTATTTTATATTTAAGGTATACTTAAAAAAGAAAAGCAACTATAGTTTCCATCAAAGCCTTTTGAAAATGTAAATAAAGGTAACATATTAGCAGTGAAGTGGAAGCGTTATTTTATAATTAGTATCGTTGAAGGTGGAAACGTACCTTTGGCTAGGGCGTCGGGCTTGAGTAGGCGGCGCACTGTAAACAAAACAATTAGTTAGTTAGTTAGTGAACGTTGTAAAAAGAAAGCAGTAATGTGATACGAAGGAAAGCCGTGTTAGGTGAGTTAGGAAAACGTACCTGTTTTGTAGTTGTCGGGGGGTCGACTCGTCAGCTTTGTGCTCATCTTTGGGCGGCTCCATCGTGAGAAATGAATTGCGCGGTTGTTGCGCAGTTGTTTTAGCGCGGTGACGTGTAGCGGTTTAGACACGTGCGCCGTAGATTTGCATGAGGGGCTGACGTCACTGTTTATATAACGCGCTTATGTAACTGTTTGTAAGTGTCTAAAACGGCAGTTAATGGTGAAATGCCCGAAACCTAAGCGGTCAATACTATACAGTAGGGACTGGAGAATCGTATGGTAATCTTATATTAGAAAATAAAAGCGGCGTTCTGTTTGTGCACTAGGCTGACCGAGAGGTTTTTTTCAGTTTTAGTAACCTTGTTAGAGTTGGCTGTTTCGTGGTGCGCGCGTGCACACTCATGGGGGCCGCGTGCACACTTATGGGGACCGCGTGCAAAGCGGCTATATAGTGGGCCGGGTGGCGCACGACTATGTATCGTCGGTGTGGTGTTGTTACCGTTGCAGTAACTTTGTATGTTGGTTACCGTTGCAGTAACTGGGTGTGTCGTTGCCGTTGCAGATCGTTGTTGACCGTGGTTCCGCCTGTTCACGGAGAGCCCCCGAAGCTTTCTTCAGTGTTTCCTGTCTACAGCCCCTGTCTCCATCTCTTCCGTTCTTATTGTATAGGGGTGAGGGACTGGTACAGTATTGTAACATTAGTTCTTTTCTTTCTCCAGTGTTTCCTGTCCACAGCCCCTGTCTCCATCTCCTCCAGTCTTATTGTATAGGGGTGAGGGTCTGGTACAGTATTGTAACACTTGTTCTGTTCTTTCTCCAGTGTTTCCTGTCTACAGCCCCTGTCTCCATCTCCTCCAGTCTTATTGTATATGGGTGAGGGACTGGTACAGTATTGTAACACTAGTTCTGTTCTTTCTCCAGTGTTTCCTGTCTAAAGCCCTTGTCTCCACCTCCTCCAGTCTTATTGTATAGGAGTGAGGGTCTGGTACAGTAATGTGACAATTGTTCTGTTCTTTCTCCAGTGTTTCCTGTCCACAGCCCCTGTCTCCGTCTCCTCCAGTCTTATTGTATAGGGGTGAGGGTCTAGTACAGTATCTTAACTCTTGTTCTGTTCTTTGTCCAGTGTTTCCTGTCAACAGCCTCTGTCTCCATCTCCTACAGTCTTATTGTATAGGAGTGAGGGTCTGGTACAGTATTGCAACACTCGTTCTGTTCTTTCTCCAGTGTTTCCTGTCTACAGCCCCTGTCTCCATCTCCTGCAGTCTTATTGTATACGGGTGAGGGTCTGGTACAGTATTGTAACACTTGTTCTGTTCTTTCTCCAGTGTTTCCTGTCTACAGCCCGTCTCCATCTCCTCCAGTCTTATTATATATGGGTGAGGGTCTGGTACAGTATTGTAACACTTGTTCTGTTCTTTCTCCAGTGTTTCCTGTCTACAACCCTTGTCTCCATCTCATCCAGTCTTATTGTAAAGGGGTGAGGGTCTGGTACAGTATTGTAACACTTGTTCTGTTCTTTCTCCAATGTTTCCTGTCTACAGCCCCTGTCTCCATCTCCTCCAGTCTTATTTTATAGTGGTGAGGGTCTGGTACAGTATCGTAGCAATTGTTCTGTTTTTTCTCCAGTGTTTCCTGTCTACAGCCCCTGTCTCCATCTTCTCCAATCTTATTTTATAAGGGTGAGGGTTTGGTACAGTAATGTGACAATTGTTCTGTTCTTTCTCCAGTGTTTCCTGTCCACAGCACCTGTCTCCATCTCTTCCAGTCTTATTGTATAGGGGTGATGGTCTGTACAGTATTGCAACACTTGTTCTGTTCTTTCTCCAGTGTTTCCTGTCCACGGCACCTGTATCCATCTCCTCCAGTCTTATTGTATAGGAGTGAGGGTCTGGTACAGTAATGTGACAATTGTTCTGTTCTTTCTCCAGTGTTTCCTGTCCACAGCCCCTGTCTCCATCTCCTAAAAGTCTTATTGTATAGGGGTGAGGGTCTAGTACAGTATCTTAACTCTTGTTCTGTTCTTTGTCCAGTGTTTCCTGTCTACATCCTCTGTCTCCATCTCCTACAGTCTTATTGTATAGGGGTGAGGGTCTGATACAGTATTGCAACACTCGTTCTGTTCTTTCTCCAGTGTTTCCTGTCTACAGCCCCTGTCTCCATCTCCTGCAGTCTTATTGTATAGGGGTGACGGTCTGGTACAGTATTGTAACACTTGTTCTGTTCTTTCTCCAGTGTTTCCTGTCCACAGCCCCTGTCTCCATCTCTTCCATTCTTATTGTATAGGGGTGAGGGTCTGGTACAGTATTGTAACACTTGTTCTGTTCTTTCTCCAGTGTTTCCTGTCTACAGCCCGTCTCCATCTCCTCCAGTCTTATTATATATGGGTGAGGGTCTGGTACAGTATTGTAACACTTGTTCTGTTCTTTCTCCAGTGTTTCCTGTCTACAACCCTTGTCTCCATCTCCTCCAGTCTTATTGTAAAGGGGTGAGGGTCTGGTACAGTATTGTAACACTTGTTCTGTTCTTTCTCCTATGTTTCCTGTCTACAGCCCCTGTCTCCATCTCCTTCAGTCTTATTTTATAGGGGTGAGGGTCTGGTACAGTATCGTAGCCTGTCCACAGCCCCTGTCTCCATCTCCTCCAGTCTTATTGTACAGGGGTGAGGGTCTGGTACAGTATTGTAACACTTCATCTGTTCTTTCTCCAGTGTTTCCTTATTGTAAAGGGGTGAGGGTCTGGTACAGTATTGTAACACTTGTTCTGTTCTTTCTCCAATGTTTCCTGTCTACAGCCCCTGTCTCCATCTCCTCCAGTCTTATTTTATAGGGGTGAGGGTCAGGTACAGTATCGTAGCACTTGTTCTGTTCTTTCTCCAGTGTTTCCTGTCTACAGCCCCTGTCTCCATCTTCTCCAGTCTTATTGTATAAGGGTGAGGGTCTGGTACAGTAATGTGACAATTGTTCTGTTCTTTCTCCAGTGTTTCCTGTCCACAGCACCTGTCTCCATCTCTTCCAATCTTATTGTATAGGGGTGATGGTCTGTACAGTATTGCAACACTTGTTCTGTTCTTTCTCCAGTGTTTCCTGTCCACGGCCCCTGTATCCATCTCCTCCAGTCTTATTGTATAGGGTTGAGGGTCTGGTACAGTAATGTGACAATTGTTCTTTTTTTCTCGTGTTTCCTGTCCACAGCCCCTGTCTCCATCTCCTCCAGTCTTATTGTATAGGGGTGAGGGTCTGGTACAGTATTGTAACACTTCATCTGTTCTTTCTCCAGTGTTTCCTATCTACAGCCCCTGTCTCCATCTCCTCCAGTCTTATTGTATAGGGGTGAGGGTCTTGTACAGTAATGTGACACTTGTTCTGTTCTTTCTCCAGTGTTTCCTGCCTACAATCCTTGTGTCCATTGCCTCCAGTCTTATTGTATAGGGGTGAGGGTCTGGTACAGTAATGTCACAATTGTTCTGTTCTTTTTCCAGTGTTTCCTGTCCACAGCCCCTGTCTCCATCACCTTCAGTCTTATCGTATAGGGATGAAGGTCTGGTACAGTAATGTGACAATTGTTCTGTTCTTTCTCCAGTGTTTCCTGTCCACAGCCCCTGTCTCCATCTCCTCCCGTCTTGTTGCATAGGGGTGTGGGTGTGGTACAGTAATAGAACAAGTGTCACATTACTGTACAAGACCCTCACCCCTATACAATAAGACTGGATGAGATGGAGACAGGGGCTGTAGATAGGAAACACTGGAGAAAGAACAGATGAAGTATCTCCTCCATTCTTATTGTATAGTGATGAGGGTCAAGTAGAGTATCGTAACACTTGTTCTGTTCTTTCTCCAGTGTTTGCAGTCTACAGCCTCTGTCTCCATCTCCTACAGTCTTATTGTATAGGGGTGAGGGTCTGGTACAGTAATGTGACAATTGTTCTGTTCTTTCTCCAGTGTTTTCTGTCTACAGCCTCAGTCTCCATGTCCTACAGTCTTATTGTGTAGGGGTTAGGGTCTGGTACAGTAATGTGACAATTGTTCTGTTCTTTCTCCAGTGTTTCCTTTCTACAGCCTCTGTCTCCATCTCCTACAGTCTTATTGTATAGGGGTGAAGGTCTGGTACAGTAATGTGACAATTGTTCTGTTCTTTCTCCAGTGTTTCCTGTCTACAACCCTTGTCTCCATCTCCTCCAATCTTATTTACAGGGGTGAGGGTCTGGTACAGTAACGGGACAATTGTTGTGTTCTTTCTCCAGTGTTTCCTGTCCACAGCCCATGTCTCCATCTCCTCCAGTCTTATTCTATATGGGTGAGGGTCTGGTACAGTAATGTGACAATTGTTCTGTTCTTTCTCCAGTATTTCCTGTCCACCGCCCCTGTCTCCATCTCCTCCAGTCTTATTGTATAGGGGTGAGGGTCTGGTACAGTAATGTATCTCTTGTTCTGTTCTTTCTCCAGTGTTTCCTGTCCACAGCCCCTGTCTCCATCTCCTCCAGTCTTCACCACAAGCCCAATGCACAAGTATCAGCTGTCAACGAACGCCTGCCTATGGCCAACTAGCGCACATAACACACCGCGTATGCTGGCGCACAGCCAGCTGACAGCCAAAATAAACAAACCCCGCTTAACGCTTAACGCTCATACACTGCATAAAGTCTGACAGTACACGTCGACATACGATACCCCCGTTCGGCAGTGAGGTACGTGATACTTATGTCTTAACCACTATTATGTGCTATGTGCTGACGAACATTCAGGAGCGCGCGGCGTTGAGCTACTTCTACGCCAAACGTCGCGTGCTCGACGACGGCGTCACTACGGCGCCGATACTCGTATAAACAACCTACCTAACATAAGGACTATCCCTACCTACCTACCTACCTACCTAAGGGGTCACTTTTTTATCTCTCTTTTTTTGTGTGTAAAATAAAAAAGGTTCAGGAGCCCCCACCTGGTCAGGTGTTACGACAAGTGTTACGATACTCTACTTGACCCTCATCACTATACAATAAGAATGGAGGAGATACTTCATCTGTTCTTTCTCCAGTGTTTCCTATCTACAGCCCCTGTCTCCATCTCATCCAGTCTTATTGTATAGGGGTGAGGGTCTTGTACAGTAATGTGACACTTGTTCTATTACTGTACCACACCCACACCCCTATGCAACAAGACGGGAGGAGATGGAGACAGGGGCTGTGGACAGGAAACACTGGAGAAAGAACAGAACAATTGTCACATTACTGTACCAGACCTTCATCCCTATACGATAAGACTGAAGGTGATGGAGACAGGGGCTGTGGACAGGAAACACTGGAGAAAGAACAGAACAATTGTGACATTACTGTACCAGACCCTCACCCCTATACAATAAGACTGGAGGCAATGGACACAAGGATTGTAGGCAGGAAACACTGGAGAAAGAACAGAACAAGTGTCACATTACTGTACAAGACCCTCACCCCTATACAATAAGACTGGAGGAGATGGAGACAGGGGCTGTAGATAGGAAACACTGGAGAAAGAACAGATGAAGTGTTACAATACTGTACCAGACCCTCACCCCTATACAATAAGACTGGAGGAGATGGAGACAGGGGCTGTGGACAGGAAACACGAGAAAAAAAGAACAATTGTCACATTACTGTACCAGACCCTCAACCCTATACAATAAGACTGGAGGAGATGGATACAGGGGCCGTGGACAGGAAACACTGGAGAAAGAACAGAACAAGTGTTGCAATACTGTACAGACCATCACCCCTATACAATAAGATTGGAAGAGATGGAGACAGGTGCTGTGGACAGGAAACACTGGAGAAAGAACAGAACAATTGTCACATTACTGTACCAGACCCTCACCCTTATACAATAAGACTGGAGAAGATGGAGACAGGGGCTGTAGACAGGAAACACTGGAGAAAGAACAGAACAAGTGCTACGATACTGTACCTGACCCTCACCCCTATAAAATAAGACTGGAGGAGGAGATGGAGACAGGGGCTGTAGACAGGAAACATTGGAGAAAGAACAGAACAAGTGTTACAATACTGTACCAGACCCTCACCCCTTTACAATAAGGAAACACTGGAGAAAGAACAGATGAAGTGTTACAATACTGTACCAGACCCTCACCCCTGTACAATAAGACTGGAGGAGATGGAGACAGGGGCTGTGGACAGGCTACGATACTGTACCAGACCCTCACCCCTATAAAATAAGACTGAAGGAGATGGAGACAGGGGCTGTAGACAGGAAACATAGGAGAAAGAACAGAACAAGTGTTACAATACTGTACCAGACCCTCACCCCTTTACAATAAGACTGGAGGAGATGGAGACAAGGGTTGTAGACAGGAAACACTGGAGAAAGAACAGAACAAGTGTTACAATACTGTACCAGACCCTCACCCATATATAATAAGACTGGAGGAGATGGAGACGGGCTGTAGACAGGAAACACTGGAGAAAGAACAGAACAAGTGTTACAATACTGTACCAGACCCTCACCCCTATACAATAAGAATGGAAGAGATGGAGACAGGGGCTGTGGACAGGAAACACTGGAGAAAGAACAGAACAAGTGTTACAATACTGTACCAGACCGTCACCCCTATACAATAAGACTGCAGGAGATGGAGACAGGGGCTGTAGACAGGAAACACTGGAGAAAGAACAGAACGAGTGTTGCAATACTGTACCAGACCCTCACCCCTATACAATAAGACTGTAGGAGATGGAGACAGAGGCTGTAGACAGGAAACACTGGACAAAGAACAGAACAAGAGTTAAGATACTGTACTAGACCCTCACCCCTATACAATAAGACTGGAGGAGATGGAGACAGGGGCTGTGGACAGGAAACACTGGAGAAAGAACAGAACAATTGTCACATTACTGTACCAGACCCTCACTCCTATACAATAAGACTGGAGGAGATGGATACAGGTGCCGTGGACAGGAAACACTGGAGAAAGAACAGAACAAGTGTTGCAATACTGTACAGACCATCACCCCTATACAATAAGACTGGAAGAGATGGAGACAGGTGCTGTGGACAGGAAACACTGGAGAAAGAACAGAACAATTGTCACATTACTGTACCAAACCCTCACCCTTATACAATAAGATTGGAGAAGATGGAGACAGGGGCTGTAAACAGGAAACACTGGAGAAAAAACAGAACAATTGCTACGATACTGTACCAGACCGTCACCCCTATAAAATAAGACTGGAGGAGATGGAGACAGGGGCTGTAGACAGGAAACATTGGAGAAAGAACAGAACAAGTGTTACAATACTGTACCAGACCCTCACCCCTATACAATAAGACTGGATGAGATGGAGACAAGGGTTGTAGACAGGAAACACTGGAGAAAGAACAGAACAAGTGTTACAATACTGTACCAGACCCTCACCCATATATAATAAGACTGGAGGAGATGGAGACGGGCTGTAGACAGGAAACACTGGAGAAAGAACAGAACAAGTGTTACAATACTGTACCAGACCCTCACCCCTATACAATAAGACTGCAGGAGATGGAGACAGGGGCTGTAGACAGGAAACACTGGAGAAAGAACAGAACGAGTGTTGCAATACTGTACCAGAACCTCACTCCTATACAATAAGACTGTAGGAGATGGAGACAGAGGCTGTTGACAGGAAACACTGGACAAAGAACAGAACAAGAGTTAAGATACTGTACTAGACCCTCACCCCTATACAATAAGACTGGAGGAGACAGATACAGGGGCTGTGGACAGGAAACACTGGAGAAAGAACAGAACAATTGTCACATTACTGTACCAGACCCTCACTCCTATACAATAAGACTGGAGGAGATGGAGACAAGGGCTTTAGACAGGAAACACTGGAGAAAGAACAGAACTAGTGTTACAATACTGTACCAGTCCCTCACCCATATACAATAAGACTGGAGGAGATGGAGACAGGGGCTGTAGACAGGAAACACTGGAGAAAGAACAGAACAAGTGTTACAATACTGTACAAGACCCTCACCCCTATACAATAAGACTGGAGGAGATGGAGACAGGGGCTGTGGACAGGAAACACTGGAGAAAGAAAAGAACTAATGTTACAATACTGTACCAGTCCCTCACCCCTATACAATAAGAACGGAAGAGATGGAGACAGGGGCTGTAGACAGGAAACACTGAAGAAAGCTTCGGGGGCTCTCCGTGAACAGGCGGAATCACGGTCAACAACGATCTGCAACGGCAACGACACACCCAGTTACTGCAACGGTAACCAACATACAAAGTTACTGCAACGGTAACAACACCACACCGACGATACATAGTCGTGCGCCACCCGGCCCACTATATAGCCGCTTTGCACGCGGTCCCCATAAGTGTGCACGCGGCCCCCATGAGTGTGCACGCGCGCACCACGAAACAGCCAACTCTAACAAGGTTACTAAAACTGAAAAAAACCTCTCGGTCAGCCTAGTGCACAAACAGAACGCCGCTTTTATTTTCTAATATAAGATTACCATACGATTCTCCAGTCCCTACTGTATAGTATTGACCGCTTAGGTTTCGGGCATTTCACCATTAACTGCCGTTTTAGACACTTACAAACAGTTACATAAGCGCGTTATATAAACAGTGACGTCAGCCCCTCATGCAAATCTACGGCGCACGTGTCTAAACCGCTACACGTCACCGCGCTAAAACAACTGCGCAACAACCGCGCAATTCATTTCTCACGATGGAGCCGCCCAAAGATGAGCACAAAGCTGACCAGTCGACCCCCCGACAACTACAAAACAGGTACGTTTTCCTAACTCACCTAACACGGCTTTCCTTCGTATCACATTACTGCTTTCTTTTTACAACGTTCACTAACTAACTAACTAATTGTTTTGTTTACAGTGCGCCGCCTACTCAAGCCCGACGCCCCAGCCAAAGGTACGTTTCCACCTTCAACGATACTAATTATAAAATAACGCTTCCACTTCACTGCTAATATGTTACCTTTATTTACATTTTCAAAAGGCTTTGATGGAAACTATAGTTGCTTTTCTTTTTTAAGTATACCTTAAATATAAAATAACGCTTCCAATTCCCTGCTAATACCTTTATTTACATTTTCACAAGTCATCAATGACGCCCCATTACGGCTTTGATAAATACTATAGCGTTTTCTTTTCAAAGTCACTAATCTACCTTTATTTTCAGACGCCCTATTACAGGTTTTGATGAAAAACTAAGCTGCTTTTCCTTTGCCCAACAGAACGGCTATATATCTCATATCGCCAGACATCGCGCATCGGACGTGCCCCATAGGCCGGGGCGTCTACATTCATTTCGTAGAGGCCTCTCCTCGCCGCATTGACCTCGCACCGACACCACCTTCACGACCTACATTATCCGTACAGCCAACCTTACACACAGAAACCACAGACGCCGACGACGACTACGCCTACACCGAGTTCCTTGACATCGCCCCCGAAGAACCACAAGACATTTATTTCTCACCGTTTATTGCTGTTTCTGCTTCCACTTCACTGCTAATATGTTACCTTTATTTACATTTTCAAAAGGCTGTGATGGAAACTATAGTTGCTTTTCTTTTTCAAGTATACCTTAAATATAAAATAACGCTTCCAATTCCCTGCTAATACCTTTATTTACATTTTCACAAGTCATCAATGACGCCCCATTACGGCTTTGATAAATACTATAGCGTTTTCTTTTCAAAGTCACTAATCTACCTTTATTTTCAGACGCCCTATTACAGGTTTTGATGAAAAACTAAGCTGCTTTTCCTTTGCCCAACAGAACGGCTATATATCTCATATCGCCAGACCTCGCGCATCGGACGTGCCCCATAGGCCGGGGCGTCTACATTCATTTCGTAGAGGCCTCTCCTCGCCGCATTGACCTCGCACCGACGCCACCTTCACGACCTACATTATCCGTACAGCCAACCTTACACACATAAACCACAGACGCCGACGACGACTACGCCTATTCTCACCGTTTATTGCTGTTTCTGTGTTTCGTTTCGTATTCCACCAGCATTCCAACTCACACACGAATATTCCACCAGCATTCCAACTCACACACGAATAATGCCTATATTTCCACCTATTCGTCCCGTTTATTGTTTCTGTGTTTCCTTTCGCCTTCCAACGCACACACGAATATAGTTCCACCTACACATTTAGCCCACTCCACCAGCCTTCCAAAATCACACACGAATAATTCCGCCTATATTGCAACACCAGCCCACCCAGTGCTCGCCCGGTTCGTCGCCGTCGTCGGTGTTGCACACGAAAGCTCCGATATTGCACCGCAATTGCACGCGTATCCATCAGCTGTGCCGCAGCTAGCACTGACAGGCAATATCCACATCAGCGCCAGAGCCTTATTACAAGCGCGCGCCACGAAAAACATTTATCCGGCCTTCCGTGCCGCAGCCAGCACTCTGACAGCTCCGGCCGCCCACTGCTATAACGATATTGCACCGCAATTGCACGCGTATCCATCAGCTGTGCCGCAGCCAGCGCTGACAGGCAATATCCACATCAGCGCCACAACCTTATTACAAGCGCGTCTATGCGGCCCCGAAAAACATTTATCCGGCCTCCCGTCAAACAATGCACATAAAAATCCTACAGCCTGACATTCGACACCACCATTTGCCAGTGAGTCGTGACAACCAGGCCAGGCGTAATCTAAACCGCGCGGCCCCACCTCCACCACCGCACCGGACTAGAAGCTTCTAGAAGGTTCTAGAACCTTCCCGCGCGTCATTATTTTAAACTCGCTGATCTCCAGGGGTGCCACTTCACTCTAAAATCTTTCCCACCTCCCGTGCACGTAATGAATACTAATTGGTCTCTATTTACTATTTTTTGTCGTTGCTAACGTTCTCCTCCAATAATTGCGCTACTCATTTGTTACTAATTAGTACTTAATTAATTAATTAATTAATTACCCTAATTAGTACCTGATTAGTACTTAATTAATTTATTAATTAGTACCTGATTAGCCACTAGAGGTCGTCATTCACCCTATTTATTTCCTCTTTATTCAGTAGATGGCGACACCCTCTTTCTCATGACCCCCATCAATCACTTTTGACGTTGCTATAATCATACTTGTAAAAAACGTAGGAATTCTACTTATAAAAAACGAAAAAGCCTTTGATCTTAGGTCACTTCCGGGGATGGCGGACCTCTTACCACTACTTACATGCATTATGGAGCGAAAAGGTGATATCTGTCCAGTTCTCCGAAATATGTTACTGTTATCGTGACTACCATAAATAGTTTACGGAGTACCTTCCATGCGGTTCAGTTAGTTCCGTGGTGAGGTTTGCCGAGGCCGCCTTCAAGGATCCGTACCACTATTTCAACCAGCCGGAAGATGCTGTCACTGTACGACGTTATGAAAACTACATGTGTAGAGCGAACGTTACGTCAGATGTGTTCAAAGTAAGAGCCGCTCTTCTCTTGGATACACCCAACCCTGGCAGAAGTGTTCGCCCCCGTCTACAGCTGATCCGGTGCTTTAAGATGAACAAATAAAATATGCATTAATGTAGGGTACATTCATTGTACAGATCTGTGATCTGGCTAGGCAAGGGGCTCAGACAGAAGGAGGCGATTCGTAGTGTCTCAGTGGCTTGACATTTGCTAGACTCATCGCTTAACGAATATGTACAAACAAAGTGTGTCCACGATACATTCATTTAAAATGTTGTCTTATGTATTACTGTTACATTACCTGTGTCTTTCGGAAGAGACACTAAAAGCCGTTGGTCCCTTCCATCTGGTGTCTGTGCTAGGGGAAGTAAAAGACCGTACACAGGTGAGATGATTTATATCTCTAACCCACTGGATCCTGCTCCCAGCGGCCGGAGTTGCTTCCCAGTCAGGAGTGTGAGAGACGCCGAGCAGACAGTGTAGGCAGTGTATACACTATATCATTGGACCCACTGTTTCCTATATAATGAACTCATTGTGGCGCCCTGTGGATGAGAGTGGTTCACTACTCAATACAGTACAGGTTTTCACAGGTTGTTGAAAGACTGTGTAGAATAGAACAGCATATCGTAAATACGTATGTATATCACTATCTCTTGGGAACTGGGTTATGCAAGACCATAGGAATGATTATTTTTTAACATAATTATTTAAAATGTCATGCTAAATTCGTCTACATTTTGCAGTATAAGTGAAAATAAAATATCCATACAATTCGGTGATGTTATTAAATGCGGCAGAAGTTATTGAATCGAATCAGTGTATGTGCACAACCTGTTGTGTTTGGATACATAACACAGGCAAGACTTGAACCTGCCACACACGACACTGGGACATCTTTGCCATAAACTTCACAACTCAACAAATTGGCTAGACAAACAACTGACACAAAGTATTTGGGTCAGGCCATGGAAAATGTTCCCATTTCAAATTCACCACCTTCCTCTTGTCTCATGGTCATTATTTTAAGATATATTACTATATACTTCTAATTTCAGGCTAACTGTAACCTCAGAAACACATATATATATTTTCAATATTAAAATTGGTTATCTTTAAATGGCATATGTAAGGGATGTTCAAACATCCTGCCCTGATTTAATGCAAATTTCGTGACGGACATCATGTTCAGATTTCCCTCAGCTTAGCCATATTAAAATAAAAATTGACTTTACTACCTCTATAGATTAGTGTATCCCTAGTGTCTCACATGCAATGTGGTTTAATATTGATTCGATGTGTTTGTGTTTAGTTGTACTGTACATGCAAGCATTGCTTTATGTCTGCCACGTGCACAATTAGCCGTGATGTCCGTCACGAAAGCTGTTGTGATCACTTCCATGTGCATGTTTACATACGCCTTCATACTTAGAGAGAGTACATTATCAGTGCACGAGTTTTTTAGCGTCATAACGTACCGATATGATCAGTTCAGCTCAATGGTGCGTAGATATATGAAGTGTGAAACAAAGGGTTTTTCTAATCCTTGTGGTAAGTATGATTGTATTATTAATGTGTGGTAGATGCACATTATTATAAAAATTGTGCATAAGTTGCACAGTGTCTACAATTTTCGTCTACAAAGACGCACATGTGCATCACAATTGTAGGTATTTGTATATGTTTTAACGCCGACTGATATTGTGACGGACGTTCACCTCATGTCAGACATATTGTTTAATTACGAACTAACTAATGAACGTTTATCTCTTAGTCCATGGTGAATTCATCTGCTTGTGAGCTTTCAGTATGATGACAAATAATTATATTGATAGTCACAACCGTTTTTGTTGAAAGTGAGTGACGGACATCATATCTACTGTGCTGATGATGATGGTTTTTTCTCAAAGTGTTACTCTTATAACATACAACCCACAATATGCATATATATTGTGTAGATATACTCGTATCAACCAATTACTATGATTTTAAGAATACTACTTTATATTTTATGTTGTTGTTATCAGTATTGGTATTATAACACATTTTAATTTGTTCACCAAAATTTGGAATGGGAACATTTTCCGTTGCCTGGCCCATTTATTTTCCAACACAGACTGTAACACCTAGCAATCAGTAAAAAATGTAATTTCTATTGTTACTAATAAATGTATATCATCTCACAAAAATGTGTAATACAATACATAGACACAATGCGAACAAACATATAAACCCACTTTTCTATGGACTAGGCTGCCAACTGTTGTTTGAACATTTCTTCCGTGGAATCGCGCTCAGTCAAAATGGCTGTCCAAAACTCACGTAGTGTCTGTTTTGTTCAGAAAATAGGAAATAAAAAGATGTGCACATGTATCCTAGTAGTAACAGCGAAGTATGTATGACCGTTACATGTTACACTGGCACATGTTGTAGCATTTATCAATATAGAACATTATCTTTAGTTGTTCTGTTTTCCTTATGTCAAATGACACCTTAAAATGGACAGCGTATACGTCAACGAATATACTCACACAAGCATTATGCTAATATTTTTGTGTTGTGTGATTTTAATTAGACACTGTAGAATTTGGATGCTACAACTATGTTTTCGCATCGTATCTGGCCACAATATGTCAGCGAAATACTTGCATAATTATGAGATGATATATCAAAACATTAATTTTAATCTACATAGGAACATAAGTACGAAGTAGCCATAAGATTAGTTATAATTTATTTAAATTTATGTTAAGTGTAGCAAGTCCACAACTATCACATCAATTAATTATATTAATCCCGCTTTCAGAGATATTAAAGTATTCTGGTGTACTAACATATCAATTGCAGCATTCATAATAATAATAGTAATAATAAAAATAAAACAAAACATGCATGGCACCAAGCAAGACAAAATAGAGATCAGGAAATGGGAGACACTGGTGCCATACTGCTTATGGTACAGAACAAACTGTATTAAGTATAAGCTCGGGACACGCATCGGTGTCTTTCGAAGATTTGTCACAGCCTGATCCATCACAGCTGACCAACTACGGGTTGGTAGTGACACCTCAAAGGAGAATTATATCGGCCCCTAAGCCCCGGCGTTCCAAACCGGTGTGGACATCCATACCACATAATATATAATCCTATTAATGTTGGCGCACTTCAAGTCACAACCAGTATAGACAATTTACAAGCTTTTATACCCTGGCAGACACAGACAGACTAAATTGTGGCGTGAACTTCAACTTTAATTAATCTTACATATTTATATCTACTAAAGTATGGTATTAAAACTTTGGCTATATGTTATGTCACATGATATATGAATTATAATAATGCTGCTTTCGGGGCTTGGCACCATTCCTCAAAAAACAAAAGATAGTGAAATACTATGTGGTACATTAAGTCCATGTTATTCAGTTACTTTTCAGGTCTTGAAAATGGCCCAGTACAGTAACAATTAAGCTTATTTTTGTAAGACAAAAGAGAGAATCAGGAAGTGGGAGACACTGGAGTCGTACTGCCTATGATACAGAGCTAACTGTACCAATGATCGGCTCGGGATCTCGCTTCGGGAGCTCCTTACAACACTACCCTGGAGAGTAGTGTCACAGCCTTATCTCTCACAGCTGACCCACACCGTGTGGAAGTACCCTGCAGGGGAGAGTATATATCGGATCCCAGGCCGTCCGGCTTTCCCATAACCGGTTTGATATAACCCTATAAATTGAGCACGTCAAGCTGCAATTAAAATATAACATTTACCTGCTTTTAAACCCTGCCCAACAGAAACCGGCGGATTTGTGGTGTGAACTTCACTTTAATTAATCTTGCATATCTACACCTAGTGAAGTTATTGATTCGTTAGAATGGTGCTAAAACTGTGGTCATATGTTATGTTACATGATATGATGCAGTAAACTTATGTATACGCGGCGTAAATAATATTACTAATCTATTATATCTATTCTGATATATGCTCTATGACGGAAGTGATCAACTCCAAGATGGCGGACAGAGTGCCAGCGCCGATTGGTCGATTGTTTGTTTTAGATCAACAATGTTAATACATTGTTATCATGCGTGTAACACATACGTGTATATAATCGCAATAACATGGAAATAGTATTACTATTACATGTATTCTGATCTATGCAGATTCATGGATAGTCATGTTATTAGAATAGATGAATCACAAGATGGCGCACACAATGACGGCGCCGATTGATTGTTTGTGAGATCAACAGTGTGAAGAAATTGTTATCATATCTTATGTGCAAAACAAACGTGCATGTATACGCAATAACATGTCAATAAATACTACAGATAATAGGTTTTCATATACACATTGTATGCTTGTTCAAGTGCTTTAAATGCTATAACGATCCAGTGGCCCCGTGCCATACATATCATAACAACGGTTCAAGTACAGTACAGTATAGTACAGTACAGTACTGTACTGTAAAGTACAGTATAGTATAGTACAGTACAGTACAGTACAGTACTGTAAAGTACAGTACAGTACAGTACAGTACAGTACAGTACTGTAAAGTACAGTACAGTAATGACGGTGAATTGGAAACAGGGAGTGTTGAAGTGAGAACAAATGTTTCTAATTATAAATGATTACGTCTGTAGCCACGGTTGGATATGGCTAGTTTACTCCCCCGTGGTATGTTTCGTTAATAAATATTTCAACTATTACATATAAGTGTGTGGTAAGTAATGATACAATAACATTTATTTATAATACTTTGATAATTGTATAATAATCTAATTAATCGAAAACGCGTATGCATATCTGTATTGAGACTGGCAAGATGTTCAATGGACGTCACAATATAGTGCGTGTATCTAAATCTGTCTGGCTGTCTGTATGTATATGTGTTTCTGTCTGACTGTCTGTCTCTGCGTCTGAATAACTATGTGTCTGCTTTGTCCATAATCTCGCGCGTGTTGATCTAAATATCATGACATCTACTAACCAACCTTCCACAGGGCGTGGTTCTGCGCCAACCATCCGCGAAATGCAAACCCTGCTAGACGTCTGTTTTGTCCGACTATCTGGCGATGTTACAATACGCACGAATCCCAGTTTAACTGGAACTGCTTCACCTGAAGAACGATTTTGCTTTGCACAAACGTGGCAACTGCGCTCCTTCCACATCTATCGATTTACTTCCAGAACTATCGATTGTTTAACACTGGTCGGTCAACATACAACTGTCACGCGTTTACACATTTCTAGGTGCATTACTAGAAGCGCCCGCTCGGCAGTGTTTGTTACGTAATAGAAGCTAAATTGGATAACTACGTGTTGGCAAGCGACCATATCAGGATTGTAGGATGCATTTACGCTATGCTTAGAATGTTTAGCAGTAATTGAAACAACGTGCTGATCTGATGCATCGAACCATGAAAAAAAGTCCGTGTTCGAAAAGTCGTTGACGTGTAATTGCAGGAGAATTGGCTTTATCTCTCCTGTCAAATGCTGCACTCATCTAACAGAAGCATCAAAACTGAGCGCTCGTTGGCGTAGAGCTATACGACATTTTATCGGCGCATGACAATTTCAATCGCGGAAAAGCCATATATTTCCTGAATATAATATCAACATTCACATGCTAATCAGGAGTGGCTGTATTTTAGTTTTGTTAAAATATAATCCCATGTGACATGTGTACGTTCGTGCATGTAACATTGGTTGGTTCCATCCTTATAATATGTTACGCTCAATTTAGATTTTGAGTCCCCCACCAGTTTGTAATGCTTCATAACATTGACCTGCTTACCCCCTAAAAGGACATTCTTTTTGAAAAAGACCCTAGGGCTATCTGTCATGGTACATAAGAACTAGAATAAAGAATAAAGTACAAGATCAAATGATAAATTACTAGAATAAAGTACATGTTTAACTAACAATAAACAATAATACATAAATTGTTCAAGTTTAGACCTACTTTTAATAGGTTTCCATACAATGAAAATTACATTTCAATTGTCAAATGAATAACATATCGGATGTGTCCGAAAATTGATTTTTTTCTTAAAAAAGGTAATTATTCATATCGTTCTGAAAACCTACAATTTTATTGGTAACAAAATACGTCAATGGAAAAGAAATATGCATGTTCCGAATTGAGTCCAAGCAAATTTTAGATACCAAAAAAATGAAAGCGTCGCCTTTCTGTTAAGCACTAATTTTGCATTAGTAAAAACATCAGTTATTTTAAACAACTGCTGGAGCTGAACAAGAATCAAAATTCCATCATGAAATCCTACATGGAAGGCAAATGCCTCACACTGCTCTACTCACGGAGCGTAAGAAGCCAGCTTCATTGTTAATAGAACAAACATGAAAACAACAAAATGTTCACACCAACCTGAAACACATTCTATTAGAATTGTCAACAGTAAATGTCAAAGGGTTTGTGTCAACTCAAACACAATGTGTGGCAATGGTTCTGTTCACCATCCTCCAGGGGTACTAATCACCCGAGACGCATCGCATAGAATTAGTTTCAGTTATGTTTTATAAATGAAATGAACCGGGATAAACCATGTGATAGTGTATACGAATTACTTTCCGTGTTCACAAGATATTATTATTTGTTATTCAAGTTTAGACAAATACAGCATTCAATATCTTTCCGTCACATTTGACATCATCGGGAGTTAAAATTAAATTTGTTTTCCGATCGATGTGTTCGGTCCAATTTTGGTTTGCTGCAAGTTGGTCACAGACACGTACAGACACGCACAGGCATGCACAGACACGCACAGGCATCCACAGGCACGCACGGACACGCTCGGGCACGCACGTCTCGCACTGGCACGCACGGGCAAGCACGGGCACGCGCCTCCAAGCACGGGTACGCGCAGGCTCGCGCATGCACGCACAAACACATACATATATGCAGAGACACGCACCGATATGAGCAGACACAAATATTCACATCATGTCATGACCTTGGATATACAACATGAAGTAATTCGCAGCAGTGACTTACCCAATGCACTTGTGACATTCGTTGACAACCGTCCGTATCCTTAGGGTGTGCTTTCTGTACGATTCTCTTGTTGACTGCTTGACAATTGCGTATGTTGTAATGTATGAAACGGGTTATGTACCATTAAGTAGTTTTCGATGGCGGGAAATCCACGTATAATCCACTAACTAAAACCGGGAAGAACGACGAGGTTGGTTCTCTTCGATACCAAATGGCGTTACATGTGCGCAAGACACGTGAATCGGTTGCCCAGGTGTGTGATCGATTCTTCGTGAATAGCTCGTCTGTCGCTTGTGTCTGTAAACAAAACCCTTCTATTGGCGGGGGAGGGGGCACAGTCTGTTGCAATTCATGGACATACATAATTATTTGTAATGTTCCAATCTTTACAATGTTAACTCTTTCCAGCAGAACGAGCATTGTGGATTCCATAGTCGAAGTACGGTTGACGTAGTGCGCAGGTATCGGTGGTTGTGTGCCAAGGCACAGAAATATCGCTTCGCAGTCGAGATTCTTAGCATAGACATGAGCCGAGCATTTGATACATCAGACGAGACAAGCTGATGGAGATACTTCCAACCGTCATTGAAGAGTTGAAAATTCAAATGATGAGACTTTTTGTAAACACATCACTCGCACCTTGCACGTCATTCCGTGGCACAGAGTGTTCAAACACAGTCTAGAGTTACGACAACAATCGTCAGTTACATGTGATATTAATGACTACATAATACAGCGATTTTACCTCAATTACGTTTTTTATGGAGCGCAGTGGACTAATAATCGAGATAACTCGGTTTCGAATCCTGAGCCGCCGTGTCGAATCAGGGAAAGTTCGTTCACTCTATGTTGCTTCAGTTCTCTCAGCTATATGACTGATCCCAAGGGCATAGGCAGTGACGGATATTTGTATACGAATACTCTTCGCGCATAAACTGCAGAGTGGCTGAATGCTTCCCAGAGAAGTCTCGATGGTATTCGATTAAACAAGAATGTCAGAAGTAAAGGATCAAGTGCTTTGAGCAGTCCAAAGGACTGGGTACTGCGGTATATAACTACTTACTTTCTTGGGCTCTTGAGATTCACGTATGTACATGTGTTGGCCTTACACGGAAGGGTTCATTATAATTATTATGCGCAATGATAAAATAAATTTGTGTTATGTTACGTATACGGTCAATGCTTATGACAGAAGGATATTCATATGGTAATGCAGATTACATGGAGAGAATACGTCAATTTTTCGTCAATTAAGCTTATCAGCTAGATTCGTGTTTTTATATGTAGACCTTATATCAAGGGGGCTATTATAATTATTATACTCAATGTTCCTCTTTAGATGTACCTGCGCTATGTTATGTGTACGATACATGCCCATTGGAGTAACATACTTATAATTACGCTGACCATAACCATGTTATGTAGGAGACGAACTGGACAAGTAATTCGTGCATATTTTGATACCAATAAGGATTTCATTGAAAACCTAATGCAACGTTAAACTATTTTAATGTCGATGTATGTTGTTTTGACCTCTGAATATAATTTGTGCGTATTTACATACACGCATATGGATTACTTGAGGTTTACAGAAACATCATCTTGCTCAATCTTTGTCCCGAAATAAAAATCGCAGGTAAAAGCTATTGAGGGGGCCCAATATAAACTTGCGTAATTTTGACAATGTTCCCTAATTTGTTGAGCTATATACTTTTGATATATTATCTAGGATGTATGCTTGCTTTCAAAACTGTAAGATTTGCTTATGTTGCAATTTGTTCCAACATGACCCTAGTTTGGTCTTAAAAGTCGTAGATTAACCACGCATATCGGTGGATGAGTGTCCGTCATTCGTGACTACAATAAGCACCCATCAAGGTGCCACAAAACAGCCTCAGCCCAGTGCTGTTTATAATCTACATCGAGGAGCGTACCTTCAAAACACTACAGTTAAGTTCAAAACACTATCCCAACGTACTCCCAAGACACTACCCAATGTCAAAACACTACCGTTATTATAGTTGACCACCCAAGTAAATAAGTTACCTTTAGTAATCATCCTATACACTAAGGTCGAGTTCGTAATCGTTGGATCCAATTAGGCAACGGGAATAAATAGTTAATGTGAAATATCATAACATATTAATGCATAGACGCCGGAACGGGGGGGGGGCAAGGGGCAGGTGCCCCTGGAATTTCTCAGGGACAGACATACGTCCGCCCCCCCCCATTAAATGTGAACGATGTTTATTTTTGTGGCGACCGTCAATGGCGGGTGGAAATGTAAATGTTCTGCCCCCTCCGGCTTCCGATGTCACAATCGAGCCAACCGAGACAGCCAGAAGGTGAAGGAAGATGTGAACAATGGCGGCGGCAAAAATATGAATTTCGTTCCCGGGTCACTGTATTAATGTCATTATTATAATTAGCTACGGTTTGAGTTAGTTATGGTTGACGTTAGTCATAGCGTAAGCGTTGGAACCGATCAGATGACGGGAATAAATAGTTAGTGTGATAATCAGGCGAGGGGAATAAATAATTATTCATAACACCTACGTCATCCATGAGAATCGTTGCCATTTACCGCCCGCCGCCATCAGTAAAAAATGGCTTGTCAACAACTGTGTTTTTTGAAGAATGAGACCGTTTCATCGACGACCATGCCATAAAACCTGGACCTCTGATTATCATGTGAGATTTGAACTTTCATATTGACAACGCTCCAAATGTTGATGCACGGCGACTGATCAATTCTGTGAATGTCCCATAAATGGTGTTGCATGTTCGCGGGCCTACCCACAGGAAAGGACACTCGTTGGATATACTCATGACCCGCAGCACGGACGGACACCTTGTTCGAAATGTTACCGTTACGGACATGGGCCTTTCTGGCCACTTTTTTTAGTGAGTTTCAACACAAACATTGTTCAATATCGCACTGGTTTGATGAAAATAAAATCATCAGCATTTGTTTTGAGGTGTCTACCAGCTCCGACAGAGGAAATGGTGACACAAAAATAGTTAGTGTGAAATGTCCTTATTAATTAGGTTAAGATTATTATAAGGTATTATTTTAGTTAGCTATGGTTGAAGTTGAAGTAATCATTGGAACAAGTCAGACGACGAGAATGAAAAGTTAGCTAATTTTTTATTATTCATTAAAAAGATTATTATTATAAGCAGTTATGGTTGAAATCAGTTATGTTTAGGATAATTTTAGTTACACTGTAATCGGTGTGGATGTCGAGATGCGTCGTGCCCTCAGCCGTGTCGATGTCTGACGGGGCAGTTATATATATATATATATATATGTCATATGTGTTCGTTGGACATCCAGTTCATGCGATAGATAGCTGAGGTCAATTTCATAATGTTCTCGCCGTTTAGTGGTATCCGATAAAATCGAACGGTGCACACCTTTTACAAACGACTGGTGCATCCAACTGCATTACAAATTGACAGCTTTGTGATTTTTTCAACAAAGGTAACTTACGAGAAACAAATCGACTCTCCAGCATTTATTGTCTCAGTCTGCTCCTATACGTCCTACAACGGATTTGAAATATAGTTACGAACATACTTTTATTATAATTGGATAAGCTTATTTTAACTTTGCTTATAATTTAATTGCAATTAAATGCGTTCTATAAAACACGTCAATTCCTCTCATCTATTAACGTTTCTCGAAAGCCACAAACAAACAGAGGTATATAATAACACAATGCGACTTCACACTTATCACATGCAAGAGAAGATATGGTATGATTGCTTAGTTATTTTAGCGCCATCACCAACTAAAGCGTTACGTTTGCGCGCCGTCGTTTGCATGAAGACGTCACGCTGCACTATCACCGCATGCAGATGTCGGCAAACCGCAGGACCTGTCCTTGTTTGGCTGATAGAGACTCCTCAAATGTCGTCAAACATCTTCGAAGATTTACTAAGTCTCAAGGGGCCGGAATGCTCCCGTCGGAGCGTTCGAGTGAGCAGGATCAAGAACTCGCTTTATCGCTACATAAAAGCAAGCGGCAACTACAAGTAAGTTGTAACGACAGTGATTGGCGATGTCGTCCGTTTCAATCGACGTCACAGCTAGCGTCCATCATCACTAGTTGCCGTTGTGGCAACTAGTGATGATCACGTGTGCACCACACATCCGGTGATCGTCCTAGCGGCGCACATATGCCAGAAGTACAACATTGACGACGAGCCGGAACAGCTGGCGGACATACTAATGTCGATGTTCCTCTACAACGGAGGCCTCGATCGCTTCGATATCTTCCTCGACCCGCTCACATTCTCGTTTGACATCGAACCGATCATATATCCCTTCCAGAACATGCACACGTTCGGGACGATCTGTCAACGCTACCTGGAGGTGTTGGAGTATTTCTTAATTGTCGCAAGCAGCTAGCATCATATTGTACCGGTTCAGCTGAGCGAGTATCCCGTCACCGACTGCCAGCAACCGTCATACACAAGTTACTATTCCAAGGTGCCATTTGTCGAGTTGCCGATATTCTCGAGCAGGGTTAGTACCCCACTACTCCTCGCTTGTCACTCAATCAACGCCCCCGCCGTGTTGCTTCTTCTTCGCTGCGGCGCGGACCCGATGCGAGCTGGGCATGCTCATCAAATCATTAGCCTCTACTTCCAGGTGAGGTCCGGAAATTACCGGGTTATTTTGAGTTACACACCAACGATGATATTAACGTGTGCATCGTGTGAATATATCAAGTTATGAAACAGCTCTAGCATTCTGTCATTGCATACCAACGATTCATGACAGCTTTCAAACTTCTTCTATCAGTGAAACACAACACATATGCAATACTTATAACTTATTCTTTGCGGAATTATCGATTTTGAATAGGGCATTGCATGTTTCCTGTTTCTTCCTGTAGCATCTACTCTACGTAATCGTGACGAAGCTGAACGCGGCAGTCTTCTGGAGCACGCACAACTCTAACATCTATCGGCGGGCGTGCGACCTCACGAAGCAACACCGTTAGGATATCGAACTAAAGCTGTGTCTACGCTACTTCTGTTGCTCCATCAGGCGGCTAGCCATCACCGTCGGGAACCGCGTCACTTCCGTCGCGTCGCCTTCCGACCGCTGCCACCTAGTCGCGTTCGGCTTATATCCCCACTATACCAACCACTGTTACCGCTATACCGCCTCAACTCGCCCGCTGAACCCATGCATGTGTGTCGCCGTGCAATCAGGCGGACGCTGAAGGAAATACTGGCACTGCCTGCCGGGATACAACAGCTCCCGTTACCGGTCTTTGTTAAACAGTATCTGGATCTAATGTTAGACTGAATTGCCTGCCTGGAAGCATAAACACTGCCTGTGGTCTTTGCTTCAATTGTCTTTGAGTAGTGCGAAGACAGTATGACGTTCATACTGTCTTCATGACATGTGAGGTTCTCTGCTAACAACCTGGAGAAAAAACAGTCTCCAAGTGGAGGACATTTAAAATGTGCCTCCTCAAATCGACGTTATCGTTCATTTCGTGCAGACTCTAACAAGTCATTACGACATACTGGTACGTTCACAGATATGCTAATTAATTTAGCTTTTGTAATATATATATAATCCAACTATTGAATTATTTTTGTCCGGGTCCGGTAAAAATTCGGCAAAAAGGTCCAAAGTGGTTCTTCGAGAAATATGACAAATGTAAAAGTATGCTCTTTTTTATTAGACTGACTAATTTAAATATCACCTAACCTTCTTCACGATGGACAAAATTAATTGACGAAGTATGTCCAATAACTGTGTTAACAAAGGATGGTCAGTAATCTAAATTAACGATGGAAAATACTATTCGGAGTTTTTTCTTCATCTTGTTGCAGTTTTAATGCACCTCTTTTTGTTGACGCTACAACGTTCGGTTGGTGTAGGAATGGCGACATTTTAACGCTCAGCTGGGCATGAGAACATCGCTACACGGCTGTGGCTTCAGTAGCTATTATATCTTTTCAACTCGATTCCTAGTGTATAGGCCTGTGTGTCTGACATACCTGTTTAGCTACATATACGTACGTACTTGCGTGCGTGGGAGCGTGCGTGCGTGCGTGCGCGGGCGAAGGAGATTGTGTGCGGTCATTTCTGCACGTAGACTCGACAGATGAATTACTGCTGCAAACGTTGTCACACATACACCATACAAAGGAGAATACTTCATATACATTGGCTGGTATATTTTAAACGTTAATTAAAGTTGCTCTTAAACAAAGTATAGTCATACGTAAGGTGTTCGAGAAACATTGGTATAAACGTAGTGTGACGCTGCATGATTAGGTAATATCAATTCCATTGATTGGTTTGACTCTATAGTCTATATTTGAAAGTGAAATATAGGGTATAAAGTCGGGTATCGTGAGCATAGCGGGTAATATGAGCACCCCCTATGCAGCTTAAACCAAACATGCCAGGTGCCGCCACCCGTGTTTTTCTTGAAGCACGTCGTCTGCAGACCGCCAGCACCATTTCTGTCGTTTGCGCTGCCGAATATTTTCCGAGGTGAGGTCGTGTAAAGAACCTGTGCACTTTTCTTACCATATCCACCAGTACGGCGAATTTATTCTCATTCAAAATGTGTATCATTACGATGCGCAAGTGATGTGTAAATTAAACCTTGAAGCTTGTTGCGTATTGTAATGAGCGATAATGCAGCCTCTCGCGGATTATAGTTCGCCAAATTATCACCTGGCGGCGTGCATAGCGCTGTGGCTAATATGAGCAGGCTTTCTGGAGGTATTATGAGCAAGGTGCTCATATTAGTCGATAGGGTGCTCACATTAGCATACACTTTATTGGCTTTCTTTACTGCCAGTCTGCGTTACAATCATTTGAGGCTACAATTATATTCAAAACAATAGTAATTGTTATCCAATGGTAATTCGTAGTATATGCTATATTTAAAGGGGTTCATATAGCAGAAACAAACTTTTTTTAACAAAGTTTTCCAGTTTTTGAGGTATTGCTATCTGTTTTATTATAGGCTATATTTCTAAACTGCCCAGAAGCAATTTGTTTCTGCTGCTATATATATATATGAATCCCTTTAAAACTTGCAATAATAAACTCTCACACTTTTTTTATCAGATGCCTAATGTGAAGAAGAAGGTTGAACGCGTGAAATGGACGTTATCAGATATGCAGTCGGCCGTACGTGACGTACTAATATATCAACGATCACAAAAATCAGCTAGCCAAGCGCACAATGTACCGCGAAAAACCCTGAGACGGCAACTAGAGAAGGCATGTGCGGGTGAGGGCGTCCACAAGTGTCTCGGCCGCAAACCGGTACTCTCCATAGATCAAGAAACAGAGCTGAAAGCCACCATATTTGAAATGGAGGCCAAACTCTTCGGCTTGACGCGAGATGATGTGAGGCACTTTGTATTCAAATTCTGCGAAACAAAAAACATAAAAAATTAATTCAAGGAAACAACTCAAAAGGCTGGAAAGGACTGGCTGAAAGGCTACTTAAAACGGCATCCAGACATCAGTCCGCGAATCCCCGAGCCAATGTCGATTCAGCGAGCCATCGGCTTTAACAGAACGAAGGTTGATCGGTATATGCAGCTTCTACAAGCCACCATCTTTGATGAGGATGGGAAGAGGGTCATCCACGAAGGCAACATATTCAACGTGGACGAATCTGGTTACACTATTTGCCACATTTAAGCCAGGGAAAGTGCTGGCGAAGAAAGGGAAGAAAGGGATCGGGGCTATCACCAGTGCGGAGAGGGGAAAGAATGTTACAGTTGTCGCTTGTGTTTCGGCAACCGGCGCATACATCCCACCGATGATGATCTTCCCCAGGGTTCGCATGAAGCCGGAACTGCTTGACGGGTCGCCTCCTGGCACTGTTGGGTACGCAAACAAAAGTGGTTGGATCAACGTTGAGTTGTTTGAATGCTAGATCGACCACTTCATTGAAGTTGTGCAGCCAAGCCACCGAGCATCAAAGGTGTTGCTCATCCTAGATGGCCACAGCAGCCACACGAAGAATGTTCGACTGATCGACAAGGCCAATACAAACAACATCATAATCATATCAATGCCGCCCCACTGCACGCACCGGCTTCAGCCACTCGATGTGAGCGTGTTCAAAAGTGTTAATGTCAATTACAACAGAGGAGTGCAGACATGGCTGCGCCAGCACCCTGGCCGGTCGGTCACAGAGTTTCAAATTGCAGCTCTCTTTGGGTCGGCTTACATCAAAACTGCTACGGTGAGTAACGCGATCAGTGGCTCCCGGAAGTGTGGGATAAACCCACTCAACCCGCACATCTTTTCGGATGCTGATTTTGCCGCAGCCGATGTGACGGACACGCCAAATTCCGCTGCTGGTCTACCCCTTCCTCAGCTGAACACCACTCCAGTGCGCGAAACGTCAGTTGCTCCGACCTTCACAGCAGCGCGCGACTCGTCAGTTGCTCCGAGCTTCACAGCAGCGCGCGACTCGTCAGTTGCTCCGAGCTTCACAGCATTCGTCAGTTGCTCCGAGCTTCACAGCAGTGCGCGACTCGTCAGTTGCTCCGAGCTTCACAGCAGCGCGCGACTCGTCAGTTGCTCCGAGCTTCACAGCATTCGTCAGTTGCTCCGAGCTTCACAGCAGTGCGCGACTCGTCAGTTGCTCCGAGCTTCACAGCAGTTCGCGACTCGTCAGTTGCTCCGAGCTTCACAGCAGCGCGCGACTCGTCAATTGCTCCGAGCTTCACAGTAGTGCGCGACTCGTCAGTTGCTCCGAGCTTCACAGCAGTGCGTGACTCGTCAGTTGCTCCGAGCTTCACAGCAGTGCGCGACTTTCCTAGTCTCTGCCAGGTTATCAGGTAGCCTATGTCTTTTACTATAATTTTTTGTAGTTTGGTAAAAATAAAGTTAACATTGTAAGCTTATATGGCGGTTATGCCTATTTCGTAATAACGATGAAGGCGA
>JAHLWY010000422.1:0-85522 GCA_020002185.1 Paraescarpia echinospica
TAATTAATGTTATCTTTTTCCTCATACAACTTCAAATTAATTGATATAATTGTTTGAAATATTGTGTAAGTAAAATGGAATACTGAAAGGATTATCAATGCAAAAAATTAGTAAATTAATTCACCCATACGGAAAAGGGGATGTTCATTTTTCTTTCTAAGTACAATGTGGTTGCAGAAAGTTAGAATGAATTAAAGGGAAACAAAAGATAACATTTTGATGTAACGCACCTAAAACATTTAACACAAACTAACCATTTGCAACCACAAGCACATTTTTTACAGCAGTGGTGTACTTAGGATGTGCTCTCAAAATCGTAGATTCTACTGTAATCTCCGTTAACATTAAGGCTGACATATTACTGGTGACGCGATAACTTGACTAGAAGCAGTCAATAAACGACCAGCGTTATTTTTACCACGGAGCTCCCGGCACGTAGCCAATTCTTTCTGAACCTGGTTCAGTTGCCAACACATGTCGTGGCATATAATTTGTTGGATTTATACAAGATGGGTTTGCAATAAAGACGTGAATTTGTATAATGCCAAACTGTTCTCCATGTGGGTGTAGCAATACTACTGTGAAAAATTTCTTTGAACTTCTTTGAACAGAGCTGAAGTCAAACAGTGGACTCATAACTTTTCATAGAAACACTGGTTGGAAACAGTCACAGTATAATGCACTTTGGCTCATTTTGAAGAAGATATATCACCAGTTATTGGGACAAGATCTGATGAAATGTCGACGACGTAAGGTTTTGAAGCTGGGAGCAGTGTCGACAGTATTTTTAATCACGATATATGGTGATGGGTTCAAGTCATATTTCATGTTGTTGAACTTTACCAAGGCCTTCTCTTTCAAGCCAAATACTAATACACAAAAGTCCCTATACTGGAAAGTAATCCCCTCACACTCTGATAACACTGTTGAAAAAAAAACATTGGCTTGTATAGTGCCGCAAGCTGGTTGGATTTTAACAAATGTTTTTATAGATCTAAAATTATGGATTTACAGTACATAATACATTATTATATGGATAGGCTTAATGCAAATAGGATGTACTTATGACTGCCATGCCCATGTACTAATTACATATATTTTGCCAGGTACAGCAAGCCAATCGAACAATGGTATCAAGTATATTATTCTGTGAAACAGCTTGGTAGTTTGGAACCAATTTAATGATATAGATTATCACCAGGTCACACAGTACATGTCTAACATATATATTTTTGTCAATATGAGCTCTACTGCCTACTGGTGGTTCAAGTATTCCCAGCTGACAAGGATGAGCATCTGACACGAACACATCACTGCGCCCACTCCAGTTCCTGATCTACTATCAATTCTGTACACAGGTAACGTTTCAATGTGAACATAGTTGTACACTCGTTGTAGATAAGCCGATCGTGTCTGTGGAGACACCGGACCCAGTGGTAGAAGGACATCTATTGACCATTACCTGTTGGTCACAAGCTAGACCAGCTGTGAACAAAGTCATATGGAAGAAAGGTCAAAATGTCATCATAGCATCCACTGATAACAGATACACTGGAGGGACTGTCCAGAATCCTTCACTGACTATTAAGAACGCCACTAGGAGAGACGCAGGACAGTACACATGTCAACCGGTCAATGTAATTGGACGTGATAGCAAAACAATGACACTTCAAGTGTATTGTAAGTACATTGATGATAGTATATATATAACTTCAGATAAACCCTATTTATATATATATATATATATATATCTATATATATATGCATATATATGTATATAAATATATATAATATACATATGTATATATATGAGCTATTTGTCGAAGTATATATTACTTTGTGTGAAATGTGTGAAATAAAAAATAGTTCTGACAGTCTGATTTCTTTCATAGAATAGATCTTACCTATGAGCCTGAAGACTGTTTGATATACATGGTCTTTGAGCTTTGTTTCGTGGCAGTTGATATTATAGCACAATACGCATGATCTTTTTGTTACGTTCTCATCAAAGCCGAATTAATGAAAAACACAACAACTGCTACTAAAGTGGCACAGCATCTCATCAAGGTCACAAATATTTGGAGACAAAAAAGACCAGTAACATTCGCATTTGGTGAACTTCAGATAAACCCTATGGTCAAGCAACGGTGACGCCAATAAGTGTGACAGTGGCCGTAGGAGGACATGTGTCTTTAATCTGCCATTCACCAACAGAGTCTGGCAACCCAACACCTACCTGGTATGTTTGGAGCAGAGAGAACAGTGCCTTCAGCAGCAACACAACTGTACTAACTCTGACACCTTCAGCAGTGGGCGAATCTGGCAATTACAGGTGTTATGCTGGCAACTGGCTTGGACAGAGTGACTACTCGGACTGGACCACTGTTACAGTGCAAGGTGAGTAAATGAGTGAGTAATTATGAAGTGGTATGATATGAATGATTGTCCATTTACAAGAACAGTTGCATGTTTTAAAATTACATTTGCTGCAAGTCACAGTGTTGCTGTGTTGCGTGTGTAGTGTAGTAGTCAGGGATGTTAGGGATTTTTTGGTTCAGATTCTTCCAAAAGCACAAAATTTGGCCCATGTGTCGTCCATACCGTATTATTTTGATTTCTGACGGGCGCCAAGACGGGTGCCCCCCCCGCGGCTGCCATATTGGCGATATCCAATAGGGCCGCCACCCGGGTTAGACAATGAAAGGTCAGCAGTTACTTCTAAACAATTGAACAAAGATTATTCAGGAACAATTTTTATTAAAATACTTCGGAGATGACATCTGCTGACAAAATGTTATAATTATGCCGCTACGCCGCTATGTTCGTTTAAATGTTCAAAATACAATACAAGGACCGCTTTAGCAACAATATACCAATGATTCCCAATGATTACTATTACTACCTATACGTTCTGGCTTGCGCTCTATGATGCCTGCAATAAGTACTACTGGTCATCACCGCCCTCGTTATTAACGCACCCGCCTTGAGGTCAAAGTCACCCCTCAAGGTGAGCTTTGAGGTTATTTTCCTCGGGGTAATTATCCCATACGGCGTTGATGCGTTGGGTACCACTCTTCATTTGGGCCTCCAGAAATGGTACGATGTGGAGCGGCCCGTACTCACTGAATGTCGTTGCTGTTGTAGGGCGCACCATGTGGATCACTGCCGCCATATCCAACACCACGACCGTGGCTTGTTTGGCAGCAGCTGCGCGGCCAGTGGGTGCATTGAGGCATGGAAGAATGTCGGACTTCGTCCCAGATCGCAGCAGATCCTTGATCCGCCAAGCTCAGTGGCTCTCTGTGATTTTCGAACCGAAAGAAGTCCGTCATGTCGGCATCGGGACGCGACTGGAGTGAGAGGAAAAGTTACGTGACTGAGGTCATGTTCTGCCTCTGTACACCATTGTCCTTCCTCCCTTTTTCTTGGGGTCAGGTCGTTTGGCGAAGGTTAGCATGCTGTTCCGCGTGATGGTATCAGATACTGGTTCTGAGGCCTTTTCCAGCCTTTTCATGACGTATGCTGCGTGAAGGGCTTGGCCAGCTTCACGGATTTGAGATAGAGAGGTAGCGACGGCCTGTTCCATGACGTTCTGTGTATCGAGTGTTACAAGCTCATGACTTGTAGCAAGAAAAAGAGTTGCCCAGCTTTTCTACCTCCTCGACGAACGATAGTACATCCTTTCGAAATTTGCCTTGGATGCTGTGTCCTTCCTCCATGATGAGCGATGGATGACGATGGTGGGTCGTGGATGGCCTCGAACTCCTCAACAATACGTGCGCAGTCAGGTCTGGCTAGCATGAACAGTGTAAGGGCCTCGGGGTTCTCTTAGAGTCCAGCTGCTCCGCCTTGCGCCTGGAGGCTTTTGTTGGACTGTTCATGCGTTTGGTCCTTGGTCATGAGGCTGAACTTTCTAACTGATTTCTGCACAACAATTCAGCATGTACTTCAGGGTGTTTCTCGGCTAGCTCGACCATATCACATACATGTACTGGCAGCCAACGCGCGTAATTCGTGTGGTACATGGCATGAAACCAGCCGCAGAGTTTGACACATGCGTGCACATATAGTGCGAAGTCCACCTCCCGCAGGGACCGCACAACGCGAATCATCAGCAGCTCCAGCTCGATTATGGTTGACCAGAAATTGCACTGGGGTACAGTTTGGAAACATCGATTCCACGTATCGATTGACTCAGGTGGGCCCATTACATTATTGCAATACTCCGAGTAGGCGGTCTGCTTGAGCAGGTACAGCGACACGAGGGAGACTTGATGGGCGTATCTTGATGTGATGCACATTGAGCGCAGACTGTGCGCGACCGGATGTAAGGACCTCCGCCTGAGAAAGGACGTTGGCCCACCCTATAGTCGCGCAGCAGCTTGCCTATCATAAGATGCATATTGTCTTCGGTGTGCAGCGCGCCCATTATAACAACCAGCTTGTCTTCTCCAAAAGTGTCAGGGTATTGCCATTGGATGAGTTTGATGATAGCATACAGTGGCTGATATGCACCGAGAACGCTGGTCTGGGCGAGGTTGAGGAACTCAGTGCCCTGCATCGTCAGCTCCATCGCGTGCTTCATTGAAGATGCGGATGCGGCCTTGTCGGGGAAGAGGGGATAGACGCCGATCTCGGCAGGAGGCTTCACCGACTCGTCGCTTTCTAGCAACGAGTTGTATCACTATATAGCATGCGTTGTGAAAACTAGACACCCAAAAACCAAAGAATTGTTTTAATATAATTATGATGATTATTGTACCTCCAATAACAATTGCTAATCCAATATGACCTTTTGCGTGACCTTGAGGGGTGACTTTGACTCAAATCGTCGAAATAAGATCAGAATCGGATTCACCGACCCCGAAAACCCCTTAAACGTGGTATTATTTTTGGAAGAATCTGAACCAAACAGTCCCTATAATGCCCTAACATCCCTAACTGTAGTGTATGTTTTGGTGATTGTGATTAAGCGATCAATATTGTTGCAATATGACATGAAGCTCTGGGTGGCCGTGATTTGTTATGTTGTATTTTCGTTTATTACAGTTCCACCAGAAATGTCTACACATTTTAAAATACTCAACAACTCAACATCGGTCGCCCTAACCCTCCAGTGGCACCCTGGATTCAGTGACAATTACCCTCCGCAGGTATTCACCATACAGTACACGGCAGTTAACCAGCCTAACTTGTTTTATGGGAAGATAGTCACTGCTAATGGGAGCAAACAACAGCAAGTGACAGTTGTTGGGCTGGAGCATGAGACGTTGTACAAGTTCACGTTGTTTGCACGCAGCAACGACACGGATGTCATCAGAAGTGGTGTAACTACAGCGTCAGGCCGGACAACAGGTATGAATGTAGGACATGGGTAAAGATCGATAAATGACCCTGGTCAATAGTGTACCTCATAGACAAAGTGGAAGACATAATAACCTCATTATATTTTATTGTCACAGCCATCAATATCTTGGATTTAGAAATACAGTAAAACCTATCATAACAGTCACCGTCTGGTCTGCGCAATATTATCGTTATAGGCAGGTTACCGTTATGGAGATTTACATGACTTGGCTACACACTAGGTGGTGCCACACTATTAGGAATGGTTACGTTGACGCTCGCTAGTTGGTACTGTCGCGAATGATACAAACCTACAGTTAACAATAGTAGTACACTACGCAACTTGCTATATTTATCCAACATAAAGTGAATTAATAATTTCCCATGAATAATACGTCATATTCAACTGCAAATGCGAAGTGCCGTCGGTTATACACGAAACGATATATCTTCACCGCTATTAGTAAAGATCATGGACGTCCTTGTCGCAAGTGATGTCGCTTCAAAATAAATAATGTTTGTATTCCTTGCAGTGTGTACACGGGACAATCAAATTGTAGTCGAGTCACACGTGACGTCGTCAGCTCGTTGCGGCGACTTTACAAAGCTTCCTTTACACTGCCTCCAGATCTCTCCAGCTAGGCCGAACAGCCTTAAATAAATATTCCAACAGAGCCTACCACCATCATCATCATCATTGTGCAGCTGTAATGTCCCGTGGTTCGGTGAAGGCCTCAGCATGTCATTTCCAAATCTGCCTGTCTTGCGCTATCCTCTGCCAGATGGTGCCCTTCCAGTACTCGTCTAGTTCGTCTCTCCACCGTCTCGCCGGTCTTCCTCTAGATCGTTTACCTTCGTAAGGTCTCCAAGTTGTAATACGCGATGTCCATCGGTTATCTCGTAGTCTGCTGAAGTGCCCTGCCCATGTCCACTTCTGTCTTCTGATTTGTTCTATCACGTATATGACTTTTTTCTTCTGCCTTAACCAGATGTTTGTTGTTTTCTCCCGATAAGTGATGTTTAACATACTTCTTTCCAACTTTGTTTGTGCGGCTGCTAGTTTGTTCTTTGCCAGGATGGTGAGTGCCCATGTTTCCGCTCTGTATGTCATCGTTGGAAGTACGCATGAGTTGAAGACATGTCTCTTCAAGCATGTTCCAAAGTTACCCTAGCAAATGTCGCGGTGTTTGGCGAATGCTGTCCAGCCGGCAGTGATCCTTCTTTGAATCTCCTTGTCTTGGTTTTTGTCGCTGATACTGTATCGCTGTCCCACATAGACGTAGCTTTCAACGTTCTCTATCTGCGTCGTGTTGATATATATTGGTGTGTCATTTTCTAGCATCACTTTTGTCTTCGAGATGTTCATCTTGAGACCTTGTTTTTCACTTTCATCAGCTAGCTCCTGCAGCATGTTTTGTAGTTCTTGTGATGTAGTAACGCTTATGAGTACGTCGTCGGCGAAGCGAAGATGGCTGAGATATTCTCCGTCTATCATCAAGCCTCTGGTTTCCGAGATCAGTCTTCGGAATATGCTTTCGAGTGTTGCCGTGAACAGCTTGGGCGATATGGTGTCACCCTGTCGTACTCCTCTCTTGATGTTGATCTTGTTGCTCTTTTTGTGTAGGTGGACTGTCACCGAGCTCTATATGATGTATAGATGTCTTTCAGGAGATCGGTGTACACATCTTCTATCCCCTGTTCTTGAAGGGTCTGTATTGCTTGAGTTTGCACCGAGTCGAAAACCTTCTCGTAGTCGACGAAAGCGATGCAGAGCGGGATATTATATTCTCGGCACTTCTGTTTCAGTTGGTTTATGACGTGTATGTGGTCTGTCGTTGAGTACCTGCTTCTGAATCCTGTTTGCTCTCGTGGTTGGTTTTCGTCCAGTGTCTTCTCTAGTCTATTCGTTAGTATCTTTATGAGTAATTTGTAGATGTTTGATAACAGAGATATCGGTCTGTAGTTCTTTAACTCTCTTATTTCCCTTCTTGAAGATTATCACCACATTTGCGTTCTTCCAAGCGGTGAGTATTCGTCTTTCTGATAAGCATTTAGTATACAGCTTAGCCAGTGTTTTCGATATGATATCTTCTCCTGCTTTTAATGTTTCAATGTGTACATGGTCGTTGCCTGATGTCTTCCCATTCTTCATATCTCTTAGCGCAGCTTCCACTTCCCATGGTGTTATCTCTGGTACCTCTTTCGGGTCGGTGTGAATTATGGTACTCTGTTCACTCTCATATAGCTCGGTGTAGAATTCCTCTATTCGTTCCATGATCATACGTTGGTCTTATATTTCTCTACTCTGCTTGTCTAGAGAAGTGTAATCAGTCTGTATCGGCCTAGTGCATGCGTTCTTCTTGCTTTCTTCAGGCTCTTTGATGACATAATCGTTTCTCGTATGATCTCTTGTTTGTACTTTCTGATGTCCTTCTTCGCTTTCTTTTTGATGGTCTTGCATATTTCTGCGTACTCTATTTGTTTTTTACGATCGCCGTTATCCACCATTTCTCGTCTGTTCTTCATTAGTGCTAGTGTCGGTGACGATATTCTCGTCACTACATGCATGTTGATTGCTTTGGCTTACTAGTTCCTGTAATGTCTCGAATCGATTTCGCAATTCAAGTTGGAATTCGATCTTTCTTCTTCCGATTTGTGTGGTATCTACAGTCGGTGGTCTCTTGTTTACCAACTTCTTCCTTTCAGCCTTGACGTCTAGTTTGATGTTGGTCATTACCATTCTGTGGTCACTTCCAATGTTGACTTGGTTGATGACAGTTACGTCAGTGACCATGTCTGGCTTGTTTGTCAGGATGTAGTCAATTTGGTTCTTCGTTTCTCCATTTGGGCTTTTCCATGTCCATATCTCCTCCCTGCTTTCTTCTGGCACATTGTATTCATGATTTTTTACTTTCTTGATGTTGCCCATTTTACCAAGGTGTCGTCTCTTTCGTTTCTCATACCTAGGCCAAATTTGCCTGTTGCCGCTTCCGAAATGTTTGTTCGTTTCCCTCCTTGCGCATTGTAGACTCCCATCACTATCGTGTAGTGGGTTGGCTTTTCTAAGGTCTCATCCATGTCGTTGTAGAAGTTGTCTGTGTCTTCTTCTGAGTATGATGTTGTTGGTGCATATACTTGTACTATCTTCAGCTTGTAGAGCTTTGTTATGCATAGAACAAGTTTTGCTACTCTGGGGTTGATGCTGTTAACCTTCACTATATTGTCTTTCCATTTCTTGTTTATGAGTAAGCCTACTCCAGCTTGGCCGTTTTTCGCTGTGGAATGGTATAGTAGTTGGCAGCTTTGTAAGGTAGTGAAGCATTCCTCTCTTCTTCTGACTTCTCCGATCCCAACCACATCCCATGCCAACTTGGTTTCCCTAAGTTCTTCCTCCAGTTCTTGTATCTGTTCATCTCTTAGTAATGTTCTTAAGTTATATGTTGCTATCTTCAGTCTACTTAACTTCTCTCGGCGGCTCTTCTTGACCCAGAGACTTTGCTAAATAGCGGTAAGAGAGAGACAGGTCTGTAGTTGCACACATTTCGTTTATCTCCCTTCTTGTACACAGGAATAATATTTGCTATTTTAAAACAAGTTGGAAAAGTTCCACAAGTTTAAGGACATATTAAAAAGCATAGTTAGTGGACCTGCTAATTCGGCAGCACATTCCCTAAGGATTACACCTGATATATGTATACTATTAGGAAGTAATTCGGAACATTCAAAAGTGATAATTACATACAGCTCATACAGCTTACCGCTGTAGTAGACAGGTGGCTGCTAAGGCAGGTTTTACTGTATATTGTGTTATAGTGTTATTATTTGATAAAATGCATCAGCATTGGATTGATATATAAACGTGGGTTCTTAATGACTTGGACGTTATGAAAATATAACTGCTGATAGCGATTTCGAATAACGCCATATGTAGCCTGATGGTGTAAATATATTATTGGTTATCAATAAGAAACAAAACGCAATTGCAAGTTGACATATGTGTGTGCAATTAATAAACAATTGCATAATTATAGCGATTTTTGTTGACCACATATATTATGTAATGCAGCATCACCAGAAATCGAAATAGAAGCAACTGACCTCCAGGTGGATCACATGACTGTCACATGGTCAGATAAAAGACATAGTTCCCGACGTAAAAGATCCACGTATACAGTTGTGTCAGTTGTTGTTCACTACAAACGGGACAGTGGAGAGGAGAGCTGTTTTCCACCAGAGGGCAGTGTCGATGCCAAACAACAGACGGCAGTCATCTCTGGACAGTTTGATACCGAGGCAACTTATCAGGTTTGGCTGAAAGTGTAACAAGGTCAGCTGACGTTTCCGTCCAGGATAGGACAACGCGTTGAAGCTACATCTAAAACAGAGAAAGGTACAGAACCCCTATTACTATTTATATGAAAGAAAGGCACACAACCCCTATAACTAATTATTTAAAATAAACAATATTAACACGCATATATAGTTACACAAAGAGGAGAAGTATGGCGTTTATACAAATAAGTAATTGACATATCGACAGTAAATTATTTAACGACGATGGGCGTTGTTCTGAAGCTGCGCTCAAAATGTGCCAAAAAGCTACTTTCAGCATAAAAACAACACGTATTAATTGGAAGATGCGTTATCACCCTACGTCCCCTTGAGTCCCATAATCTGATGATGACGTTTGCACATACCTACTCATGATGCCATGATCATCGTTTATCATTTCTGGATTAGCTGCGCATATGATTGCCTGAAGATTTGTTTCTGGTTTATATTTTGTCCAAGAAAACTGGTTTGCCATCTTGTATGTTAATAGTTTGATGAATGAAAAACTGTAGAGACATTGTTTTGTCGAAATAGGTATGTAATAAAATTGTATCAAACTGACTTACTTATGTTTATTTTACAAATGTGGTGCATGTTTGTATGTTACTCATGCTGCAGGATGCAGTTGCAGCACAATCACAATTATTGCGGCCGTTTTGGGCAGCCTCCTTGTTGTCTGCATAGTTGGACTGGTGGTTGGCTTCAATTGGAGAATAAGACAGCAGTCACGTTGCAAAGGTACAATGACTTCCATATTCGAAAATGCATTTGTTTTAAAGTCTAACATTATTAGTTTCCATGCCTAATCATGTATGCATGACACACATACAACATTATTTGATACATTTGGTAAATTTAATTAAATGAATTATAATCCTATGTTGTATTTTGTTCTAACCAGATAACTCAAGGATACGTGATTTAACAACTAGAGGCACCTACTAAGAAGAAATTGTGGTACTGTGGAGTAAGCCTTCCTAGAATGTTGGAGCTGAGTGCGTGTTGGTGGTATTTCGCCTAATTGTAACGACGAGTTTATCTTTATTGAGAACATATTACTTAACTCTTGCTGTTGCTGTTTCAGAAAGTCCTGATCAAGCGAGGTATGTTTTCTGTGTTTATACAGGTCGTCATTTTCATAGATAGGTTTATCGTAGATACTATTTTGCCATTATTTTTTATATCGTGATAACCATGGAAACAACGGTCAGTTATTATTAGTAAACAAGAAAACACACAATTGTGAAAGTGAAAGTAAAATATATGTATATTCTGTTCACCCGCGACAGAAATGACACAATTCATTTAGAATAGAACGTGCTAACAATGGATTTATCATAATGAACAGGCTTTGGACAATGAGTCCTTGCTAGACTCGATTTTGTTGTGGACAGGTATCCGCTAAGCCTAATGCAGGTTTCACTGCATTACTGTTATTATTGTTAATGTTTCACATTATTGTCATGTAAAAAGACTTGTTAATTATATGATGTCGATGAAACTATTTAAATCAAAATAATAAATTTTTATTTGCAGAAATACAAGAAACCGACACCCACCAATTGAGATGTCCGCCGACGTAAGGTCATCAGCGGATGTTGTTGACGACACCAAACAATATCAAGAACTGAGTGATCGCGCAAAGACAGACGCTTCAGGATCCCGGGGTAGGTGAATAATAATTAATTAAACATTATTAATTTTATGCAGTACAAGCATAACTTCTAAAAACACTGTAAAATTATTGTGCTGCTTATATGCAATTGGACTTTTACGCAAATTGTTTCAGATATTAAACGTATCAATGGCAATAAATAGCGTGATACAACTGCTTGAATTTATTTCTACATAACGTTGGTACTATAGAACACACGCGCGTACCCATGCAGGGTCAAGACGTTTTTGAGACAGCTTCTTTATTTATATTGGCTCAAGAAACACATGATAAAATATACGGATAGTGCAAAGCTCTTTCTCCTTTGAGAAGGAGCGACCAAAATAATGATCAGAACGAGAATACCTTCCGCAAACGTATGACCGTCTCTTCACTGTCCCATTATGTGGAGCGGTAGTCTGTTGACGTCCATAAAAGTAAAATGCCAAACTGTTGGTCATGTAAAACAAATATAAAGTACTACTGTTTGTTTATATTCAACGGTATTTAAAGCTGTAATTAATAGCTGTTCATTCATTGGTATTCGTTGTTCACATACTTGAAGGACCGTATGCCAGAATCAACAAACCAGAAGGACTACAACAACCTGTTTCAGGAGAAGAATATGAAAAAATAGACGCCATTACTCAACAGAAACACAGCTATGTCAACATACGTATTCGACATAAAACACCAAATTCTATCTGCTTCAGAACCACAATGTTGGCAGCACATGAATTATGAATGTTGCAGGGGTTTCTCGTTGCAAACTCTGGATCCATCATTGGAACTTTTAAACATTACCTTAGCCCTGAAATTGTTGGAATTACCAATATGCACAATACAATTTGTATTTGTAAATGGAAATATAGCATTATAACTAAATAGTACTTCTAGATTTTTCAAATTAATCAAAACAAGTTATCAACTTAGTAAATTATATTACAAACGGAAGGGTTTGGTATAATTAACTCATGTGTATTTTCTTGTAGACGCTCATGAATAATGGTGATGCTGGGGAGTATGCTGAGGTGACTAAGGCGATGCTGCGATGGCACAGACAGCCAACGTGTCATCGTACTCCTGTCAAATTGAGCACTGCCAGATGCTACTAACTGTTATGTAAGAACAGTCTTACTCATCAGATTATGCATCAATACATTGACCTGTTTCCTCAATTGATCACGGACAACAGACAATGTATCTCCCAATTGCCCCACTACTAACACATCGTATTATTTACATTTATACTTGTATTGGTGTTCAATGCATACCATATGGGTTGTACATCATTTGTGTATTTTGCAACATGTACAGTGTTTACCGTTTACGGCACTTCTCTCCTGAGCGTAGTTGTCAAGTTGTTTGTACGTGTCATTCTGAATAGACTTCACTTGCTAACGCAGTCTACCCCGAATCCCAATGTGGCTTCAGAGCAAATAGCTCAACTACTTATACGATATTTTCGTTTCGACAGTTACAGGAGAAGTGCAGGGAACAGAAGAAGCCACGGTGCATTGCCTTCATTGGTCTTACCAAGGCTTTCTACCTTATGAGTAAGGATGTTTTGTTCAAGATCCTACCGAAGATAGGTCATCCCATAATATCTGCAGTTTAATCAGGTCATTCTACGATGGTATGAGAGCTACGGTTCTACCTCCGAGACTTTTAACGTTCGCAGTTGCGTCAAACAGTGATGCGTCCTCGCCCCAACCCTCTTTTAAATAATCTTTGCCCTCAAGTTGAAGCACGGCTTTGGATCTTTGACACAGGGAATGTACATGCTTACGATATCTAACGAAAACCTATTCAACGTATGTAGTATAAATGCGAAGGTCATGGTGCGCCTAGCGCTCGTCATATACTTTCTGTTTCCGGATTACGCAGCGGTCATCTCACATACTGAGGGGGAGCTACAAAACGCCATGAACCGCTTTGCAGAGGCATGCATGAATTTCGAACTGAAAATCAGCTTGAGAAAGACTAACATCATGGGTGAAGGATGTGACAACACCCTCAGTCATCATCATAAAAAACTATGAGCTAGAGGTCGTCCACCTCTTCACTTACATCGGGTCCACCATTGCAGACAACCTCTTCTTATAAGCAGAAATCAGCAGAATGATTGGGGGAGCCGTCTCTTCAGTTGCCCGGCTTGTAAAGCGAGTATGGAACAACGAAATGCCAACGAAGCACACAAAGGTGACAGTGCACAACGCCTGCGTGCTCAGTACACTACTGTACGGCAGTGAGTCCTGGACACAGTACTCCAGTCAGGAGCATCGACTGGAATCATTTAACATGCGCTGCCTGCGGCGCATCCTCGGAATCTCCTGGAAGAACCGTGTACCCAACTCTCACGCGCGAAGGATGTGAACCTGGTGACCCTGCTCAGGCATCGCCACCTCCGCTGGCTCGGCCACGTGCATTGGATGGAAGATCGGACCTTTCCAGAACACATCCTCTACGGAAAATTGGCCATATGCGTTTCAAGGACATATGCAACCGAGACTTGAAGCCACTAGACATATATGTTGGCAACTGGGAGGGGCTTGCTGACGAATGATCCACGTGGAGGCAGGAACTCCGCAGGGGTCTCAAGAGAGGAGAGCCTCCACAGGCTAGTAGAAGAAAAACGTATCCGCAGAAGAAAATATCAGGCTGAAAAATAGGGCAGAGAGCATCTTCAAGTGCAACTGATGCAACAGTGACTGCCACTCAAGAATCGGCCTTTACAGCCACAACATATGCTGTTCAAACAATAACTGATCATCGGCACCAGGTCGCAGATCCACGGTCTTACGAAACTGCAGAACGCCTGCTGCTACTAATCTCAATATGTCTGTAATTGGACAGTCACATGTCTTGAAACATGATATTGTGTCTTATTGTTTGAAAAGTGAACGTTGATTTGATTGAAACAAATGTTCAATATGCAAGTTATAATGCTAACGTACATATAATGTGTCATTATATACATATGTATATATGCATATATATATATATATAATGACACATTATATGTACGTTAGCATTATAACTTACACATTGAATATATATATATATATATTGCACTGTTGTTGATAGTCCGCACAATAGGTATACGATTATTATTTTAATGCAACTATTTTCATTGTTACTTCAGATGAACAGATCCTACTAAAATGTCAACCAGACTAGATAGTAACATAGTGGCTAGCATAACCGTGAGAATGTTATATATTCAATACACCGACCCACATGGTACGTTTGTTGTAATACTTATTGTCGGGTGTTCGGTTATTCAGATGTTTAAATCTATTTAGATATCAGTCAACATCATTATTTTGTAATATGTAGTAATTGGGTTATACGTATCATTGTCTTTGGGTAATGAGTGTGTGTGTGTGTGTGTGTGTGTATGTGTGTGTGTGTGCGTGCGTGCGTGCGTGTGTGTGTGTGAGTCTGTGTGTGTTTGTGTGTGTGTGTTTGTGTATGTGTACGCGCGTGTTTAGGCAGTCAACAATGGCTTCAAGATGCGTGTATGTATCTGGTGCTACATAAGGATTGTCATTCGTACGCAATGTAGAGCAAATATACCGTTAGTTGATATTTTATTTGTTTTTTATTAATAAATCGGTAGGCCCACCACAAATTGGTCAATTGTGATATGTTGGGAAAGCTATGTGCCATAGCAGGGATTCGATAAATGTTGCTAGAAGGCTTAGTTACAAAGCGTAAACAAATTTCAATGTCTTCATGCATAGTAAATCCTGTAATCATTTGGAGGAGCGCGACACATTGTGTCATTGTTCTTCTAATCACTAACTAACTCTACCTTTATTTAATACAGTCTAACGAGGCTCTCTGGTCTCAAGACGGGGCCCGCCTGAAAGGTGTCACTGTCATCCAGGAATGATGGAAGGAGCACTTTGGGCAGCTCTTGAACCGTGAATCTCCTCTGGTGACAGATAAGACCAACCTGTCCATCCCACAACATTAGAGAGAGAGAGAGAGAGAGAGAGAGAGAGAGAGAGAGAGAGAGAGAGAGAGAGAGAGAGAGAGAGAGAGAGAGAGAGAGAGAGAGAGAGAGAGAGAGAGAGAGAGAGAGAGAGAGAGAGAGAGAGAGAGAGAGAGAGAGAGAGAGCATCCCTAAATATACCGACAACCGGGAAGAGGTCGAGCTTCCCATGGTGTAAATGAAAAACAATAAAGCGTATGGCACTGATGGCATCACCGCGGAAATCCAAAATTTATTGGCGAGAACCTTGCAGCCAAACTTTATGAATGATATGCAAGAGCTAGCAAGAAAAGGAAATTCCACCAGACATAAGAAATGGTAACATCATCACCATCTCCAAAAAGGGAGACTAATCAGAATGTGGGAACTACCGAGACATTGCCTTATTTTCCATTGCTAGGAAGATACTCGCCCGTGTTCTTCTTAATTTGTATACTCCCGCGTACCGAAGAGATACTCCCCGAAACCCAGTGACGCTTTATACCATCTCGAGGAATCACCGATATGATCTTTATGGCCAATTATGGTAACATTTGTATTCTTCCGAACGGGAAATTTTACGTAAGCGTGGTTCAAAAACACGTTGGAAAAACATTAAAATGTCTATTTGATCAATGCCGATAGGTCGATTGAGTTTAGTTTCGTAGTGCTGGCACTTCCAGCGAGTTCCGCTGAATGTGAAAGAGACTTCAGCACAGTGAAACGAGAGATGAGTTCAAGACTCACTGTCGAAACCGCATCAAGCCATCCACAGTGTTAGCTTATATCACCATCCAGCTGCATTCACACGACATTCAATCCCACATCAGCTGTCCACCTGTGGAATACATCCGGCGCGAGGATGCCCTGCTTCAAATTTGAGTTGGAGTCACTGTCAATGGCTGAGGCGAATGTTTTACGGAGCCTGACAGCCCCGCTGCTCCTGCAGATGTCAGCAACAGTTCTGAGTAGACACCTGCAGACTTTCGTGTTGTGGTGTTTATTGTAATTTGCAACATTGATGTGTTTTTTTCAACAATAAACTGTTGCTTATGTTGTCCGTTTAGACCGATATTTGCTGATTCATTAATCCGAATATCGTAAATTAATATGCAGGACAAACTTGGCCTGAACTAGTATATTAATAATTGCTATGCATTTCAGCTGCAAATATATATTACTCGTGTAATTACGTTAATATTTGGACCACCAACTTTTGTGTGGGACCACCAACTTTTGAAAGTTGAAAGTCCGACTGACCACCAACTTTTCAGCTAAGGTGTAGAACACTGGCTATTATGGTGGTTAAAGCATGATCTAGCCAGAGACAGTAGCCGATGTAGGTATTTTGGAAAGGCTACTACGCAATGGACAAAAGTGATGCACATGTTTCGTTGTCGACTCTTGACCGGCAGCTGAGATGACCGCTACGCTCAACGAATTGACGTTAAATGTCAACCGAGCAATTGGCTTTCACCAGCTACCAGACGTACCCACCAACTTTGGACGATTAAAAAGTACACAATATTTTATTAAACAGACTACGTTCGTTACGTAAATAATTATCACACTACACACTTGGATATAAAACAACTGGATTCGGGCAATCGCACTGAGGAAGCAGCTTTAAAGGGCGAACCATATAGTACGTGACGCTTTATTTGGACTTTTCTGAGAACCAAATTACATACGTTCGTTTTGCGAAAGAGTCCTTCTAACTATTATGGACACATCAATGTCGTCGCATACATGTGTTGATTCGTAATTCGCAGATACAATAAAGGTACGCGTATCTACTTATAATCGAGCCTGCGTATGTATGTATGCATGCGTGCATGTACGTAAGTATGTATATAATATAATTATGTATGTATACGGGTAGGTTAACGTTTTTTTCTTAGACTGCTTGAACTTCGAGGGCCAAACTTTCAGGGAATCATCTACTACCCCACGAATAGGACGTAAGACCTGGATTTCTTTCAAAATACCCTATATATGTCAAAATTCTCACCTTTTGTGGGGTATATCAGTTGTTCGGAACGTAAACGTAATGTTCGCGTAAAATGTAAAACGTCACCTAACCATAGCATGAACCTGCGTCGTGGACTTGGCAACATGAAGAACGCGCTGACGCAGTAATGCTTATGTCGACCCTCATGCCAATACCGTAATAATATGAATATTATTTCACAATTCTACACTAATACGCCTAGGGCTAATCGATGGACGTAAACATCACATTATCTCCGACCTTTGTCACTTTGAACTAACAGTGAGCATCTACGAGTGCGTTATTGTAGTTATGTGTTTTTTACATTTCGTAAATATTTCTATCACGACTGTCAACTACAGGGGCATCCCGTCAGGTGACAGTCAATGTTGCTAGTTTGTGAGTATATCACCAACTGTCCTATACTTTTAATAGGTGTAATGATTGATGTGGTAACTGCATGGGTAATCGTGTCGATCGGGATTTGTGTCTACCTATGCCTAAAGCGGTTTCAACAATTGGACCCTTAGTTTCTTTTGGACAGACATTATCAGTCGTTTTTTTTAATGGGAGGTAAACGTGTATACTAGTAAATTGAAGACCCATTAAGGGCTTTCTTTAGCTGCTCCTAGAATACCTGTTCTGATCATGGAGTAAACGCTACGACCGCCGTTTGTAAGCGATACCAGCGCAGTATAAGACAACATATAGTAACAATTACATCTTTATATTGAAGGCATTGGGAGTTCGTTTTGTGTTGATAAGCTACAAACACAAAAGACACCTCTGATACATTCATACATACATACTACTCTTAAAGATTTGGGCACCGTGCATTTGCCTAGTCGTCGGGGTGGTCGTCATATCCGAAAATGTCCTGGACACGACCTAAGTCAACGCACTAATATTTCTGACTTGGATTCGTGTTTATTGACTTCTCAAGTGGTCACGGGTAATCGCCCCCGTTCAAAGAGACATAAATAGACTGGTTCAAACGCTATCAACCTGGTGCCCTGCAAGTGTCAGACTGGAGAGAGCACTGCTGAGTCTGTTTCCATGAAGCTATCTGCTGCCCTACTCAACGCTCGTTCCGTCAAAAACAAAACCGCTGCACTTTTTGGATTATACGATTGTCCACGACCAAGAGGTGCTGTTTCTGACGGACACGTGGCTGAAACAAGGGGACAGGGACCGCCTGGCTATAGCATAATCCACGTTCCCAGACAAACATGATATGGTGGCATTGGTATACTGTACAAGGGCTCGTTGAAACTCAGGCAGACACTGAGTGATGAAGAGAGACAAACCTCATTTGAGTGTATGGAGGTTATGTTGTCTTCCACGGAAAATACACAGTACAGGATAATTGTCGCCTATCATCCTCCATCAAAGCTCATATCAACGGCATCATTTTTGCAACAAGATACCAATAAAGATGCTTCATTTTTCTTGGATCTTATAAATTCTTATAATTTAACTGAGCGACACCAGTCACACACCGACGTGGCCACACACTTGACCTAATTATTACCAGGTCATCTGAGGACAGTGTGACTGACGTCTTCGTGCAAGACAGTGCCCTGTCTGATATATGTGACCATTTTCCTGTTCACTTTTGCCTCTCAGGGAATAAACTTAAGCTGAAGAAGAGGGTTATCACATATAGGAAATACAGACATATTGACACCTGCATATTCAAGAAAGACATACAAAATTCAATGCTACATTTGATATCTGTACCTGACCTACCGCTAGGTGAAGTTGTTGGGCATTACAACAGTGTCCTAGCAACACTTCAGGACGAGCACGCTCCTGCCAAACAACGCAGTGCGGTTATACGACCACAACCAGCTTGGTATACTGCAGATATCATGGAGGCCAAGAGGGTTCGCAGGAAAGCAGAGAGAAAATATCAGGAAACCGGACTTGTGGTGCATCTGCAGATATACAGAGATAAAGGGGGTGAATTGGCCAGGCTGATAAACAACGCCAAGAAACAGCACTTCACTGAACGCTTGATTAACGCGCAATCTGATCCCAAATGTGTCTTCAAGGTCATTGATCGGCTGATGCATCGCAACATTCCGAGCCTCCTCCCAGTCATGACACTCCTGTTGAGATGACGGACAGATTTGCACACTTCTTCACACACAACATCACTAAGATCCGCAATGACTTGTCACAGGTGCGAAATCACCAGCTAGATTTACATGAACTGGTTTCACCTGATGAGAATATCATACCTTCAGTTTGCCAGAATTCACCCCTGTCTCAGAAACTGAGATCACAAAATTGGTCGTACACTCTCCTTCAGGATCATGCGGCTTAGATCCACTTCCGACGGGGCTTTTGAAAGACAACCTCGATGAATTGTTGCAGATGCTGATTAAAATTGTAAACCGTTCCATGTCATCTGGGATTGTATCTGACTCTTTGAATAAGGCCTTGGTGACGTATGCTGAAAAAGAACAATCTTGATATCGAGCTACTGAAGAACTTCCGACCAGTGTCGAATATATAATTCATCTAGAGGCTGTTAGAATGTACAGTGGCATGTCGACTCAACACCTACCTACATGTCTGAACGCGGATTGCACGAGGTTATCCAGTCAGCCTACAAGAAACACCACAGTACTGACACAGCGCTCCTCCGGATCAGTCACGATGTGCTCCGCGCCGTGAACAGCAACAAATGTGCTCCCCAAATGCTACTCGACATGTCCGCAGCGTTCGATACAGTGGACCATTCAGTGCTCCTCTTCAGATTGCATACTAGACTGGGCACCTGTGGGACAGCCCTCTCGTGGTTCAGGTCGTACCTAACCAACAGAAAGCAGTCAGTCCTCGTCCAGGGGGCATCATCCAGCTGTCAGCGTCTGGACTTTGGGATACCCCAGGGCTCTGTACTGGGGCCTGCATTTTTTTCTGTCTACACCCTACCGCTGTGGAACAACATACCCCTATCCATTCGTCAGGCTCCATCGACGGTTGTATTCAAAAGAACAGTTAAAGACTTACTTGTTTTGCAAAGCTTTTTAGTACAGTTTTAATTATTTATGACATTTTATATAAAACACCTGCATTGTTCATAGATAGTTATGTAGGTGTTTATTTTAGAGTTACTTTATTTAGATATACTTTATTTACTTATTTATAGATCTTAGACATCTAGTTTTAATTTTCCATAGTTTTTTGTATTTAGATATATACAATTTTTGTTGTTGTTGAGGTTTTTAATGTGTATTTGTATGTATCGCTTCAATGAATTTGTAAAGCGTCTTTGAGCAGTTTAGGCTGAAAGCGGCGCTATATAAATATGCATATATTATTATTATTATGTTTGTATGTATTTATGTATTTATTACATACATGGGTACGTACGTACGTTCACACGTATACATGCATACATACATACGTGCGTGCGTGCGTGCGTGTGTACGTGCGTACGTATATACATACACACACATACATACATACATACATACATACATACATACACACACACACACATACATACATACATACATACATACATACATACATACGGATAATGGTCGCTAAGAAAATAAGGGCTATGAAGGATAACAAATCACCAGGAGTGGATGGGATTCCGCCCAAACTACTATTGGAAATAGTAGAACAAATTAGCGTACCGCTTGCAACAGTTTTCAATTTGGCATTAGAAGGGGGAGTGGTTCCTTTAGAATGGGAAGAGGCAAACATTATACCGTTATTTAAAAAAGGTTCGAGAAACAAGTCAAACAATTATAAACCAGTGAGTTTAACATCAGTGATTTGCAAATTATTAGAAAGACTAATTAAAGATCACATGGTGGATTTTCTTGTTAAACGTAACTTGATAAACCCATCTCAACATGGGTTTTTTAAAGCGAGGTCATGCTTAACAATTATGTTATGTTTTTGGAAGACATCACTAAGTGGGTAGATGAGGGATCACCAGTAGATATCGTCTACCTAGATTTTCAAAAAGCTTTCGACAAAGTATCACATCAAAGATTACTGCTTAAACTAAAGGCCCATGGCATAGGAAATGGTATAATAAACTGGATAGAAAATGGCTGATTGACAGAAGACAACGTGTAGTAGTTGATGGGGAGGCTTCAAACTGGAAAGCGGTATTGAGTGGGGTACCACAGAGATCAGTTCAAGGACCTATATTATTCTTAATATATATCAACGATTTGGATGATGAAATAACAAGCAATGTGTTGAAATTGAGGATGATACAAAACTGTTTAGAAGGATTAAAATTGATGGAGATAGACAACATTTACAAGATGATCTAGACAAGTTGATCAAATGGTCTGAAAAGTGGCAAATGGTGTTCAATTTTGGGAAATGTAAATGCCTCCACGCAGGACATGGGAATGAAGAGGTAGAATATACAATGGGGGGCACTGTACTAAGTACTACTGTAAAAGAAAAGGACTTAGGGTTAACTATTAGTGCTGATATGAAGGTTTCAGAGCAGTGCGGAATTGCAGCTTCAAAGGGAAATCAAATCCTTGGATTAATTAGGCGAAACATAACGCATAAGGAAAAAGAGCTAATAATACCGCTGTACAAAACAATAGTTATGCCTCATTTAGAATATTGTATTCAAGCGTGGAGGCCATATCGCAGGAAGGACATATATATGCTAGAAAGAGTGCAGAGGAGAGTAACTAAAATGATACCAAAACTGAGGGATCTTAGTTACGAAATACGGCTTAAAAATGCGGCTTAACAACACTAGAGACAAGGAGATTGAAAGGAAATCAGATAGAAGTGTTTAAAATAATGAATGGTTATGAAAATATTGATAGAAATATTTTTTGTTCAGTTAAGAAAGATAGAAGGACTAGAGGACATGAAGTTACATTAGCAAAGGTGCAGATTATATATAAGAAAGTTCTCATTTTCACAAAGGACTGTAAATAAATGGAACTGATTATCTGCTGATTGTGTGGGTGCTAGTAGCGTGAATATGTTTAAAAATAAAATCGGCACATACCTCAGAAGGGCGGGATACACACAAATAAAAGGGTCGGACTCTCGATAAGCCAAATGGCTTCCTTGTCCACCTGCCACCTAGAGTTAATTCTCTGGGTGGCAATCTTGTTAAATCTTGTTAAATACAAGCATTAAACTTTTCCCACAGCTTCCTTAGGTTGTTAGCTTTAACTCGTTACCTTTATCTTTTTGATCGGAATCAGCAATTATTCTGGGTGGGTCCATTATATGTCACCTCCATCAAACAAAATCTGCCTTTTTTAGCATATAGATACAATCATGGTAACGTCACCAAACGTTTTTCTCTACTTCTTATTTTAGTACCTTTAACTTTTTGATCGGAGTCATTTAAAGTGGCAGAGTCACACAAACAAAATAGCAATAAAAGAACTAAAACAATACAAATTATAAATAAACAACACTTTTTTCCACTTCAAACATTATATATTATCTATTATTCTCGATTTCTTCCTCATATTAATTATGTTATCCTCTTATGGGATCATCAGGCACATCAACATTTCAAATTACAGAAAAAAGCTATGCGAATAATATCCCTAAGTAAATACAATGCTCACACAAGTCGTATTTATACAACACTTCAATTCCTAACCTGAGATGACATTTATAGACTCCAACAACTAAAATTCTACTATAAATTAATTAACTATCAGTTACCCGAATATTTCAAAGTTATTCCTTGCACACACAATTATGTCATTCATCAATACAACACACGTAAACAAAGTGATCTGCGTATGCCTACAGTCAAACATTAATTTGCAAAAAAATGCATCAGATATCGCATAGTTGAGACATTTAATGATACACCAGACATTATTATTCAGAAAATTTATACACACAGTCAACGTGATTTCTCAAGTTACATCAAAGATTACATTATTCTAAATTATGAATCATGCAACTGTATCCATAATTGTTATATTTGTAATTCTTAAAGCAATGACTATAATTTAATACTCTGATCATACTATGTACATGTTGTTATTGTTTACATTTGTGGGGTGGCTCTCGTGCTAGCGACAATATATGTCTTAACGGGAGTCTCCCCAACCTTACAGATTATTCATATTACCAATGTAACAATGTATATAATGTGTATGTGGACAAGGTCAAATATATTGAATCTTGTCTGCCAAACATTGCCCAAGAATACTGACGTCGTATTGCACCTCGTCTAAACCGTAGAAATTGACAAGGACATCGATTGATATTTTCACACAGCATGACAGATGCCGTTACCATTACAATGAATAAAGTTATTGCCTGTCCCAAAGGCTATCCAAATGTAATCAGACTGAGTAGCTCGTGCTTCTTAATTATCGGAAGCAGAAGAACACCCTTCTCCACAGTGCGTATCAAATACGAGTTGGTCCCCTTTCCAAAACAGTCTACGCCTGGACCAGCAGTGGCGAGTCTGTCTCCTAAAAGCCACACTGTAGCATATAGTTGTACCTATTGACAATCACTGAGTTTTCTGGTGTGGCAAACATTTCATTTCAACCGGAGTATTGGAGATTTGGTGAAGAGAAATTCAAATAGCTCATGTTTCTTGGTGACGTACATCGCAACGGAATTATACCCAGTTTATTAGCATCGTGTTGTCCCTGGTTACTTCATCCAAGTCTCTTTACCACGCAACTCACTTTTGGATTATTTGATGCTGCTGGGGAGGTACGTGTCCCAGGCAATCTCAACACTGCTGGAGTTAAATAAATGTTTCATGATGTGAGGAATAACAACAGTGTCTGCAGACACATCAAATCTGGTGATGTTGGTTGCGGAAAGGAGATGGGAAGGACCGATGGCTTTTCCCTTATCCCTTGAAAGAATTAAACAACGACATATAGCGAAAAATGTGAAAATGTATGGACCCACCTAAAATGTGATGATGCCAATAACAAAATATCTCTGTAACATATGTCATGGGAAAGTGTAAAAAAAGGCTTTAACTTTAGGGCTAAGGGTTCAGTGGGGGGGATGAACAATTATGGACCCATACAAAATATGTGCTAATTCGTACGAAATATTGAAATCGTGTTTTCTTGGAAGAAAGTAGTAAAACAACTTGGTGCTTTTATTCGGTAAGCCCCATATAATTCCATCACAAAATGTAGTAAAAAGGCATATTTAGGTCCAGTTACAAGAAAAAAAATAATGGACCTATTTTGTTACCTACAATCAAAACGTTAGATATTGTTTTTTAATGAAGAACACAACAATATTTTGCTCTTTTATCCGGTCTGTATCACATCTCCTACAAAATATAGTAATATGGCATGTATCTATTAAAAAGGGGGCTTATAAATACTTATGGATCCACCTAAAACAAATTGCTGACTCCGATCAGAAAGTGAAATCTTATTGTTCAAGGATAACATATTGGTGCATTTATCCGGTTTGACCCCATCAAGTTGTATTGCGTAACTATACATTTGCGCATGGTTAAATACACACATACATTCATATATATATATATATATATATATATATATACAAACACAACTGTACTTGTTTACGAAACAAAATTTATAGTAGATCTTGTACATTTTCATGCTTTTATCTGGCAAGAAAAAAGTGGCCTTTTATTTAACAAATCGGACTAAAATGGATTACCTCATAACAGTCCTCGCATTGGTATGGCTGAATGAGAAAACACATTTAACTGCTAGTGACAAACCCTGAAACATTTCAGTGACTGACATCTCACAAAATACAACGAATACGCATTTCGGATTTGCATGTATGGCACAGGCGCCGACGTGTAAATTTATAGTCAGATTCATACAACCAATCCAAGTAGTCGGAGCAGTGGCTCCACTCTGTGGACAACTGTCAATCAGGTTAAAAGCATTAAGAAACGATTGGCGCCGATAGCGGCGTCTATCTAAACTACACTACGGAAGTATGTTCGTCTTTCTAGTTGGGTGTCACTAATTTAAGTTATGGCTTATAAGTTGCAAAACTGTGTCTCTAAACTTATAACAACATATCTCACTGCACTCATCATTTGGACATCTTTTCCAGGTAAGTGGAAATATATTGCCATCTTCATTGGCATTATTCAAAGAAGACACTGGACCTGGCAGTTGTGCATACCTGAGGCTGAGGCTGAGATTACCATACATCCATGTAAATAACATACATCTAACATAAATATACACCTGGCAGTATCATACACCTGACAGTGACACACAACTGACAGTAACCTATAAATTAAACACCTGGCCGTAACACACAATTGATAATAACAGTCAAGTGAGTAACATAACCTACACAGTGACACACACTTCTCAGTGACACACCTCACTGTGACACAATCTCACAGTGACATACACCTCACAGTGACACACACCTCACAGTAACAAACACCTCACGGTGACATACTCCTCACAGTGACACACACCTAACAGTGACACACACCTCACAGTGACATACACCTCGCAGTGACATACACCTCACATGTGACACACACTTCACAGTGACGCACACCTCACAGTGACACACACCTCACAGTGACACACACCTCACAGTGACATACACCTCACATGTGACACACACCTCACAATGACATACACCTCACAGTGACTCACACCTCACAGTGACACACACCTTTCAGTGACACACACCTCACAGTCAAACACACCGCAGAGTGACATACACCTCACATGTGACACACACCTCACAGTGATGTACACCTCACAGTGACACACACCTCAGTGACACACACCTCACAGTGACATACACCTCACAGTGACATACACCTCACAGTGACATATACCTCACATGTGACACACACCTCACAGTGACATATACCTCACAGTGACACACACCTCACAGTGACACAAACCTCACATTGATATACACCTCACAGTGACACAAACCTCACAGGGACACAAAAATATCGGTGATACACACCACATAGGGACACCCCCCACTGTGACACACATCCCACAGTGGCTCACAATTCACAGTGACACAAACCTCATAGTGACACGCACCACACAGGTACACACACATCACAGTGACAAAAACCTCAAAGTGATTAAAGATTCAATTTATTTGACCGTGTCCACATACACATTATATACATTAATACATTGGTAATATGAATAATATGAAAGGTCGGGGAGACTTCTGTTAAGACATGTTGTCGCTAGTGCGGGAGCAACCCCACAAATGTAAACAATAACAACATGTACATAGTATGATGAGATTAGTAAATTATAATTATTGCTTTAAGAATTAAAAATACAGCTATTATGGATTAACAGCATGATTCATAATTTACAATAATGTAATTTGTTATGTAACTTGAGGAACCAGAAACTAGACTGTGCATACATTTTCTGAATGATCATGTCTGGTGTTTTATTAACTGTCTCAACTATGCGATATCTAATGCATTTTTTGGCAAATTCATGTTTAATTCTAGGCATATGCAGACAATTTTATTTACGTGTGTTGTGTTGATAAATGTCTTAGTTGTGTGTGCAAGGAATAACTTTGAAATATTCGGGTAACTGATTATTAATTAATTTGTAGTACATTTTGGCGAAGTTGCTGGATGTCTTCCAACTTTAGTAATTGAAATGTTTCAGAAACAGGACTTGTGTGAGCATTGTGTTTACTTAGAGATATTATTCACATTGTTTTTTTCTGTAATTTGAAAATTTGATGTGCCTGATGACCCCATAAAAGGACACCATAATTAATATAAGGGAGAATAAACGATTTATACATAATATATAATGTTTGATGTGCTAAAAGTGTTTTTTTTTATAGAATTCTTATTGTTTTAGTTATTTTATTTGCTATTTTGTTTGTGTGACTCTGAAACTTTAAATGGTTATTCATGGTATGCCTAAAAAATTGAAAACATTTACACCTTCAATGTTTGTCCCATCTATTTGTCATAGAGGGTACTCTATTTTATTTGGAGGTACAGTGTATATGAAAAAATCATCAATTTAGTTTTTTGGTATTTTTTGGTGAAAGTTTTTTGCATTCAACCAATTGCTAACGTTTTGTGATTTCTTTTTTAATATTTTCACTTTGCATTTGGCCTTCTGAAACTTTAAATAACCTTAGTGTATTACTGGACAGATAGTGCATTTGTTTAGCCAATCCAATGTTTCTTTTAAGAATTATTATAAGTATGCAAGTTAGTTCTGAGTTTACGGTATTAATCTGTAATTACCGGACTCTGTTTTATTCTTGCATACAATTAATTTCTAAACTTAGTTGACCTAATAATGCCCTGAGTAATCCAAGGTGCTTTCCTATGTTTATATTTATAAAAAATTGTTATTTTAATAGGCAAGATCTTTTCTGCTGTACTAAAAAATTTAACAGTGACATACTCCTCACAGTGAAACATGTCACAGTGTTGAAACATGTCACAGTGATACACACCTCACAGTGACACACACCATACGGTGACACACACCTCACAGTGACACGCACCTCACAGTGACACACACCTCTAAGTAACATACACCTCGCAGTGACACACACTTTTCAGTGATACACCTCACAGTGATACATACCTCACAGTGACACATACCTCATGGGGACACAAACCTCACAGTGATACACACTTCACAGTGACATGCACCTCACAATGACACACACACCACAATGACACATACCTCACAGTGTCGCACATCACAGTGACATACACCTCACAGTGACACACACCTAACAGTGACAAACACCTCACAGTGACACACACCTCACCATGAAACACACCTCACAGTGACACACCTTGCAGTGACAAACACCTCTCAGTGACACACACCTCACAGTGACACACATTTCACAGTGACACTTACCTCACAGAGTAACACCTCCCAGTGACACAAACCTCACCGTGCCAAGCACCTCGCAGTGACATACACCTGACAGTGACATACACCTCACAGTGACACACATATGTCACCTGTCACCGCAAAGTGTCACATTTCACAGTGACACCACCTCACAGTGACATACACCTTGCAGTGACACACATATGTGACCTCTCACAGCAAAGTGACACACTTCACAGTGCCACACACATGTGACCTGTCACAGCAAAATGACACACCTCACAGTGACATACACATCACAGTGGCACACATATGTGACCTGTCACAGGAAAGTGACACATCTTACATTGAGATATACCTGACAATGACACACATATGTGACCTGTCAAAGCAAAGTGACACACTTCACAGTGACAACACCTCACAGTGACACACATGAACTGTCACAGTAAAGTGACACATTTCACAGTGACAACACCTCACAGTGACACACATGTGACCTGTCACAGCAAAGTGACACACCTCACAGTTACACACATATGTGACCTATCACAGCAAAGTGACACTTCTCATAGTGATATGCACCTCACAGTGACACACCTCACAATTACACACACCTCAAAGTGACACACCTCACAATGACACACATCTCACAGTAACACAAACCTCACCGTGGCAAGCACCTCACAGTGACACATATATGTGACCTGTCACCGCAAAATGTCACACTTCACAGTGACATACACCTTGCAGTGACACACATATGTGACCTCTCACAGCAAAGTGACCCACTTGACAGTGGCAACACCTCACAGTGACACACATGTGACCTGTCGCAGCAAAATGACACACCTCACAGTGATATACACCTCACAGTGACACACAAATGTGACCTGTCACAGCAAATTGACACATCTTACATTGAGATACACCTGACAGTGACACACATATGTGACCTGTCACAGCAATGTGACACACCTCACAGTGATATACACCTCACATTGAAACACATATGTGACCTGTCACAGCAATGTGACACACCTCACAGTGATATACACCTCACATTGAAACACATATGTGACCTGTCACAGCAATGTGACACACCTCACAGTGATATACACCTCACATTGAAACACATATGTGACCTGTCACAGCAATGTGACACACCTCACAGTGATATACACCTCACATTGAAACACATATGTGACCTGTCACAGCAAAGTGACACACTTCACAGTGACAACACCTCACAGTGACACACATATGTTCTGTCACAGTAAAGTGACACACTTCACAGTGACAACACCTCACCATGACACACACGTGACCTGTTACAGCAAAGTGACACACCTCAAAGTGACACATATATGTGACCTATCACTGCAAAGTGACACTCCTGACAGTGACATGCACCTCACAGTGACACACCTCACAATTACACACACCTCAAAGTGACATACCTCACAATTACACACACCTCACAGTGACACACACTTCACAGTGACACACACACCTTACAGTGACACACACTTCACAGTGACACACACCTCACAGTGACACACACTTCATAGTGACACACATCTCACAGTGACACACCTCACAGTGACAAAAACCTCACCGTCGCAAGGACCTCATAATGACATACATCTCACAGTGACATACACCTCACAGTGACACACACCTAACAGTGACAAACACCTCACAGTGACACACACCTCACAGTGACACACAACTCACAGTGACACGCACCTTATAGTGACACACCCCTCACAGTGACACACACTTCACAGTGACATACACCTCACAGTGACACACACTTCACAATTTCACACACCTCACAGTGACACACTACTCACAATGAAACACACCACATAGTGACACAAACCTCACAGTGACACACACTTCACAGTGACATACACCTCACAGTGACACACACTTCACAATTACACACACCTCACAGTGACACACACTTCACAGTGACACACACCTCACAGTGTCACACCTCACAGTGACACAAACCTCTCCGTGGCATGAACCTCACAGTGGCATACACCTCACAGTGACACACATATGTGACGTGTCACCGCAAAGTGTCACACTTCACAGTGACATGACCTCACAGTGACATACACCTTGTAGTGACACACATATGTGACCTCTCACAGCAAAGTGACACATTTCACAGTGCCAACACCTCACAGTGACATACAGCTCACAGTGACACATATATGTGATCTTTCACAGCAAAATGACATACTTCACAATTACACACCTCAAAGTGACACACCACACAATGACACACACCTCTCAATGACACACCTCACAGTGACACCTCACAATGACACACACCTCATGGTAACACACTTCGCAGTGATATACACCTTGTGTTGATACACACCTCACAATGACACACACCTCACAGTGACACATCACACAGTGACACACACCTCACAGTAACACACACCTCAGAGTGACACACACTTCACAATGACACAAACATCACAGTGACACACCTCACAGTGACATACACCTTGCAGTGACACACTTCACAGTGACACACACCTCACAGTTACACACCTCACAGTGATACACACGTCGCAGTGACACACACCTCACAGTGACACACCTCACAATGACACACACCTCACAGTGACACACCTCACAGTGACACACCTCACAATGACACACACCTCACAGTAACACACAGATGACAGTGACACACCTCACATTGACGCACAGCTCACTGTGACACCTCACGATGACACACACCCTACTACACCTAATTATCTTCTTTAAAAAAATTACAAAACAAATGTAGTGTTATTTCAAATTTGAAAATGGGTGTAGTATTAAATTACATTACAAAATACGTATCTGAATGCAAAATGGCCATTATTTCCCATAACAATTTTATAAATCATATTTTTAACTTGTTTTATGACAAGGAGATGTAGACGTAGTAAATGGGTCACGACTTGTCTATCCTGGTGCAATTATAGAAAGTTGCCTCTCAGGCTCACTTTCCGTGGAATGTCTCTCTTGATACATCTATTAATATTTTGGTAGAAACACTGTTGCACGTACATATATATGGCACACTAAGGGTGATACATAGTGCACAATATTACATAAATATTAATTGAAGTGGGTAATACAGAGGTATATATCAGAGTTATGAATTGACAAATTGTGCAGTTCCAGTGGTAAAAAATAATGCCATCGACCAGCACGAATGCTACTGGTCTAGTGGCAGCGAACTTCAATCAAAACAATGCGAACTCAACCTATTTCCCCAAGAAAAACTCCTTGTTTCTCAACAATAAACAATTCCTCCTAAATAACTGTAGCAGCATCAAAGGGAATATAAATAACTCAGTTCCATGCAATACTTGACCAACTTGATCTGCACGTAAGTCTACAATGTGAGTAAGAAATTGATAGCACATTCGCCATCAACATATAGCCTCATCCCTAGCCACTGCATGGAAGTATAGTGGAAGGATCGTACCAGAAATACGGGCTGGGTATTCTGTGACATCTTGTCTATGGAGCGGGTGTCCAAGTGTATGTGTAGACATCTGAATGCCATAATCACTGGTGACTTCAATGTTGGGGACACAACATGAGTCACCAACAAAGTATTAGGATACATTGATGCTGTAAACACTAGAAAACTTCTAGACATCAAGGAACATTTTAGCTTTATTCAACATCAACATGAAATCACAAGACCATCTTCGAATGCTGTGTTAGACTTGGTGATTAGCACAAATCCTAAACTCGTGTTCCATGTAAACGTGGTATGAGCTATCATCTTGCAATGCTCTTCACACTTGATGTCTCTCCAAAACAACACTCACACAAGCACTCGCACAATATATACAAATACAAGTCTGCAAACGTTGAAGGTCTATGGGCAGACATGGCTGAATACATGGTACATAGTTCAGTATTTTATGGGAAATCCCACATCCAGAACACACAGTTATCACCAATGTTTGACTTCTTAACTCACAGTGACCACACTAGCACCAACACCGGATGCCATGTATGCGTTGCATAACACCACACTCCTGAATTAAAATATTGCAATCTAGCGTGAGACAGAGAAATAATTTGGAGATAAAAAATTGATATATATATATATATACACCCCTGTATGCTTATTATAATACAAAATATTATCTATGTTCTCATCTCGAATATTTTAAAAGCATACTGTAAACTTAATGGAATGAATATCGTATTTATCTTAGACACCTCTAAATAGACTTTTGTTTAGATTTACAGTGCTTTATTAATTTATTATATAAAATTTACAAATATGCCTATCCTCCAGCTCGCATTACATATAGTCATTTTCTCAAAGTATTCAGTCAAGTATGACATTTCACATAATGTAAATTTTAGCAGTGTTTCTCAATGCTAGTCACATAAGACACCCCTATGAGAAATGTGCATTAACAGCAGACAGTCAAAAGAGTAGATGGTAAAAGCAACATTTTAGCATAATTTGATAAAACACTAATATAAATTTATCATTGTACATTTTGAGTAATTAAATATTATATATTCATAGCTGTGAAATTGTGTGAATCAACATAAATAAAACATAAATATGTAGTAAGACGAGAAGCATTAGAATTAGAAAATGTAACTGATTGCTAAGGCATGAGCTAAGTGTGAAGGTAAAACAAGAACAATTGGATCAATTCGATGCATATTTCAAAATAGCAACGTGGTTGATACTGTGTGTGCTATTCTAGAATGGTGAGATGGATTTTTTTATCTGAGTGTTCAGTTCAGTTAGATGGTGCAAACAGAAGTATTATAAGTGATGAGATAAAAAATGTTTTACTTTTTGTTTTCAGTGTGTACCAGTGATGATCCCAAAGTGACTCTGAATGTTCCTTCTGAGACTTGGGAGGGAGAAGGCGCCTTGTTGAGATGCAGCGATCTAGATAAGAGTGCGACTGTTACACGAGTGGACTGGTACAAGGGGGGCAATACTTTTGATTACAGAGTATTCATCCACTTTGTTTCCCCCTATAAAGGAGTGAAACAGAATTATTTCTCTGACAGAACTGTAGTCGGACGAACATTTAAGGGATTTTATGAACTCTACATCAACAACACAGTTCTTACAGATGAAGACACATATCTTTGTGAAATGAATAGTAATAAAAACAATGCAATACTACCGGTGAATGGTGAGTATTTGATCAGAATCATTGTTATATTTGTACTACATACATGATGTAATATGTTATTATTCCTGACAATAGTGTCAATTCATGGTATTTTTGAAATCACATTCAATTTTATGTAATGGCAATATAGGTTATTCTGGTGTAGTATATGTATTTAGTATATCGTGCAGTAATTGTAACATGGCTGAAAAAATCAAATTGGTGTTGGAATGAACAGGTCTGCCAGGGAGTGATGCAATCTGCTTTGAAGAGACCTACGCCTAAGAATACCTTTTCTATTGATATGCATGTCCATGCACTCACAAGGTCAATTCCTTTTTATAAATTCCAATTCCAGTTAATTCTAAAAAATACATTCCAATTTCACCTTTCAAAATATATCCTATTTCCAATTCCAACTTTTTAAAAATCAAAGACAAATTAGAAAAAGAAAATATTATATTTAATCAAATATCATTACAAATCACTATAGAAAAAATCCAATTCCATCCAGCTTTGGAAGTAAATTCCTGAATTAGGTTTGAGTATCTGTTCCAAGTCCAGAATGGAATTGATCCCATACCTGTGATCATGTAAAACGACTGCCAGATCTACCCATCTGTATACGGGTCAATATTTGACAAAGTGGAAAAACGGTGTCGCCAACATTCAAAAAAAATGTCACGCACTGAATATACACATATGTTTTAATTATATATTGTGTATATTTCCACATGTTTATGTTATCATTGGATGCTTTTGTCTTTTGGAAATTGTCACGTGCAAAGAAAAAACCTGCTGACATTGGTACCCCCCTGTCGAATTTGTATGTCGCCACGACAAAGTGGCACAATTACCAGCTATTATTCTGCTTATATGGATTGCATAAGCATATGCAAATACTTTACAAGGGACTGTCAGGAAATATTTTACTAATATATGGCCATGGTTTAGGAAATTAAGCTTGTTTTAAATTTGTTAAACATTTAAAGTCATATATTGCCAAGGTTTTGTCATTAGCGTAATGTTGTGTTAAATATTACCTCAGAAATTATCAAACACACAAACTACCTAAAATCTCACCTATGGTACTATGTTCCACTTTCACTAGGTACATCTATACATTTTAAAGTTTAGTTTTAATGAAACGTTTTGATAACAGAAACTTATTGAAGCCGAGAAACATTCAATAATGAAACCATTTTGTTTGCACAATAAATCCAGCTGCTATTTCCATAAGCAGTATAAATACAACAGTATACATCACGTGAAGTAATGTACAATATTAAAATAGCATAGGTGGTTGTGTAGTTTCCTATCTACGTGACGTTTAATTTTAGTTTGAAAAATGTACATCTATAAACAGCATAATACAATTTTTTTGTCGACAAAATATTAAAATATAAATTGCATCAGTGTAACACAATGTTTTATTTTGTACTGGGAGTGCATTAATTAGTTGTTCTGTCCATCATTTAGAATAAAAGATATTGAATTTGTTTCTGTCGAACTCCCGTTTCGATGACAAATAAAATGGCCATTGTATGATGGAAATAAAGTTATACAATTACAAAACTTTAAAAGTAACACATATTGTAAAACACTGTTTTCAGTCATCATTGTTGTATTTCGCTCAAGAAGATGCCTAAAACATTTTGAATATTGTGGAACATTTATATTTTATGAATTTTCAAAATTATTGTAAAAGCATCTTTGTCAACACCTTTTTATACACTACTCCCAGTGTAACTTAACACAAACTTGTTTCAATAATTTTTTTTAAGTATATGCTGTAGAACACAATCCAAACATGATGAGCATAAGAGAGCATAAATTTTATTGTGTATTCCCATTTTGCAACATAAAGACGGGATGTTTGCATTTGGATGCACAAATCGATCAATTGCACAAATCCATTTGAAACATGTAGTGATGTACATATTCACAGCAGAAGCCACATGGAACTAATGTGGCAGAAAAAAGTCATACATCTTGCATCAGTTAACACATTGTCCAATTTACAGCACTGCTATGCAATGCATTTTCATACACAAAGCTATCAGATACACACATCCATTTGAAACACGAAGTGATGTACAATTTTCCAGTAGATGTCACACAGAACAGAATCGGGCAAAACAAAGTCAGGCACCATCTTATGTCAGGTGACCCAATGTCCAATTAATGGCATTGTTGAGTAGAGCTCTTCAATTTCCTCTTTCCATCAGCTCAGCTATTTCCAATGTTCCTGCAAATAAACAAAGGTGAATTTAGGAAACTGAGCCTAAATATGAGTTAAATAATTCAACACTGTGCAGATTAATTCCGTTTAGATGTGCACTCCAGATAACTCGAACTCACATAAATTGATTTTCGCTAAGATGAGTCAATCTTTTTTTATCAAATATGCTATTCACATGAATCAGTGCAACTTGATGTTATTAGATTTAAAAAAATATATTCATGGATTAAAACTTATGTATACTAGAGTGCAGATCTGCTTGTGTCAAAAATTAATGCATTGCAAAATTCTGTGGCAACAGAGTATTGCGTACTTTTGAACAAACCTAAAACTTTTACATTGAATAATGACATGCCTGCCAAGTTTACTAACAATCATAGCTGTAACATTAGAAACAGTCTGTGAACGTATGTAACTCACATTTTCATGTTTCGGTTCAAATAAGTGGGGAAACGGGGACTTTTCATAAACAGCTGACTGGAATTTGGAAAGGCAAGACCCGTAGCCATACTGCCCCAATCCGAAATATGCCTAAATTTAGGCAACAAATGTCCCAAATTTAGGCAAAAAATAACATCCACGACCAGATTAATCCTCTTGCTATGGTTGCATATACTTATATTTGTGTGTGCATTTTTGTTCACTGCATGTCAAATACTGGGCAACGCAGTTTTACTAAATAGAAAGGCGAGATCCGTGCCTAGTTGTAGAGGCTTGACAGGCCTAGTCCCAGCTGACACTGACTGCAGCCGTTGGTGTCGGCGGACGTTATAATTCTACTTAATCGAAATGTTACTCAGCTGACGGCATTGGGAAGCACAGGATCCGTGCGGGGCCTTGAAAACCTTGAATTACACCAATCCCATTTCAAGGCCTTCATATCCTTGAATTCTGGCTTGCAGCCTTGAAAAGCCTTGATTATGCTCTGCCTCTGGCCTTTGTTCACTGGTAGAAAGTACATTCCCTACTTATCTCAGTCAGAGACTGAGGTTGCATTATCTGCATGTTTTGCATAATCCAAGGCCCTGGTGTTGGCCACAGTTGCCCACTGAACCTGGTAACCTTTGTTCATCAGTACCCCCCTCCCTCTGGCTGGGGAACACTTCTGTTTCCCATCAGCTTATCGGCTTGTATTGCACAACAGTTGCCCATGGACCCCTTTTATGATGCATATATTCCTGTTAATTCAAACTGATCTTCCTTGACTAATCACTTTTTATGGCTATGGATGTTACATACTTTGATTTAGCAGCTCATGCATCTATAGATGCATGAGGCTATTAAAGTATTCCACCCAGATCTGTTATTTGTTAGCATTTTGACGTTTTGTTGACCAGCTGTAGGTCGCAGACAGTAGTCTGGTGCCACTGCCAGTTCATTCTCGGTTAAATAGCCTTGATTATTCCTTTCACTAGCCTTGATAAGCCTTGAAATAGCCTTGAATTTGATATATGTCATTGTGTACGGACCCTGGAAGCAGAATAAATAAACAATGCATATGCTTCCTACACTTATCAAAATAGCTGCCAATATACATATGGCTACAAATTACTTATTTACAATGCCATTGCTTGAATCAACTCACCTTGGAATCTGACATGTTGACTGTGACTGACGTCAACTATCTTTGCGTGGTTCACTGCGTATGCATGAATATTAATTATAATCGGGCTGCATAATTAATCATCCACGTGGCAGCAAGCTTAAAATGATTCGCGAAAACACATTTGTTTATCGGCTTTTTGCACAGATAACTCCCACATTATGCATAAACATGCAAGACATAAGTAGCAGAGAAAGTACTTATTGGAAGTTATCACGTTTTGATACAGTATATCTTGAATGTATATTAGCTTACAAAGAATCGATGTAGTTTGCCCAGTTGTCAATTAGTCACCCTTATATCTCATTGTCATCATCATCATTGTGCAGCCGGAGTGTCCCTTGGCTGAGTGAAGGCCTCAGCAATTCCATTTCTGTCTGTATTGAGCTATCCTCTGCCAGATGGTGTCTTTCCAGTATTCGTCTAGTTCGTCTCTCCACCATCTCGTCAGTTTTCTCCTAGATCATTAACCTTCATAAGTTATCCAGGTAGTGATACGCAATGTCCATCAGTTATCTTGTAGTCTAATGATGTGCCCTGTCCAGGTCCACTTCTGTCTTCTGATTTGTTCTATCATGTCTATTATGACCTTTGTCTTCTCTCTTACCCAGATGTTTGCTTTTTCTTCCAATATGTGATGTTTAACATGTCTTGCCATCTTTGTTTGTGCGGCTGCTAGATTTTTCTTTGTCTAGTAGGTGAGTGTCCATGTTTCTGTGCCGCATGTCATCGCTGGAAGTACGCATGAGTTGTAGACTTGTCTCTTCCAGCATGTTCCAAAGTTACACTTGAAGATGTCGCAAGACAAATGTTGTTTAGCCGGCAGTGATTCTTCTTTGAATCGCCTTGTTTTGGTTTTTGTCTCTGATGCTGTATCGCTGTCCCAGGTAGACGTAGCTTTCAATGGTTGCTATCTGTGTGATGTTAATATATATTGGTGTGTCATTTTATTGCATCACTTGTTTTCGAAATGACTTTGTTTTTCGCTTTCATCAGCTACCTCTTTTTTGTAGTTCTTGCAGTGTAGTAGTTCATATGACTATGCTGTCGGTGAACTGAAGATAACTGTGATATTCTTTGTGTATCCTCAAGCCTCTGGTTTTCCAGGTCAGTCTTCGGAATATGCGTTTGAGTGTTGTCATAAACAGCTTGGGCAATATGGTATCAACCTGTTGTACTCCTCTCTTGATGTTGATCTTGTTGCTTTTTTGTGTATGTGGACTGTCATCGAGCTATTCGTGTAGATGTTTTTCAGGAGTTCGATGTACACGTCTTCTGTCCCATGTTCTTGGAGCAAGGTCAGTATTGCTTGAGTTTGCACTGAGTCGAAAGCCATCTCGAAGTCGACGAACGTGTTGCAGAGTGGGATAATATTTTCTCGGCACTTCTCCTTCAGTTAGTTTATGATATGTATGTAGTCTATAATTGAGTACCTGCTTCTGAATCCTGCTTGCTCTTGTGGTTGGTTTTCATTGGTTGTCTTCTCTAGCCTATTCGTTAGTATTTTGTGAGTAATTTGTAGACGTTTGATAACAGACATATCGGTCTGTAGTTCTTTAAATCTTTCTTATTTCCCTTGAAGTTTATCACCATCTTTGCATTCTTCCATGCGGTGGGTATTCGTCTTTCTGATAAGCATTTTATTATATACAGCTTACCCACTGTCTTCGAAATGGTATCTTCTCCAGCTTTTAATGTTTACATGGTCGTTGTCTGATGCCTTCCGATTCTTCATATCTCTTTACACTGCTTCCACCTCCTGTGATGTTATCTCAGGTATCTCTTTTGGTGTGCATTATAGTACTCTGTTCACAGTCGCATAGCTTGGTGTAGAATTCATCTATTCATTCTGTAATCATATCTTGGTCTTGTATTTCTCTACTCTGCTTGTCGAGAATTGTAATCAATCCGTCGCGGCTTAGGGCTTCTGGCTTTCTTCAGGCTTTGATGTCTAATTGTTTCTCATATGATCTCATGTACTTCCTTCCTGATATCCTTCATTTTCTTTTTGATGGTCTTGCATATTTCTAAGTCATCATTTTCCACAATTTTTCGTCGTTTCTGCATCAGGGCTGGTGTTGGTAATGATATTCTCATGTTTACTTGCTTGTTGGTTGCTTTGGCTACACTTGTCACAATTAATTGGATCATACATGTGGAGGTTTTGCTCATGGTATTGATGTCGTCTAGTTATTGCAGTCTCTCAAATTGATTTCACAGATCGAGTTGGGATTCAGTCTGTTTTGTTCCTATTTGTGTGGGATCAACTCTTGTTGGTCTCTTGTTTATCAACTTCTTCCTTTCAGTCTCTAAGTACAGTTTAATGTTGCTCAATGCCATTCTGGGATCATTTCCGATGTTGACTTGGTTGATGACAGTTACATATGTGACCAAGACTAAAATCCATTTAGTCATGCCACTAATATATCATAGTCATTTGGGTGGCATATATATATATATATATATATATATATATACATCAGCAATCGTCACACAAGGGTGTCCTGATAACAAAATCTAGGCATATATCTAGCATTACATTATATATATATATAAATAAGTTGTGTATATATATATGTATGTATACACCGTATTAATATATATATATATACACACCGTATTTATATATATATATATATAATGTAATGCTAGATATATGCCTAGATTCTGTTATCAGGGCACCCCTGTGTGATGATTACTGGGGCACTCACAATGTTCAGCGTCTTTGTACTGAGTCTGACATACGTTTGACATATTATAATATTCAAGTTCCAACTGACCAGATACCATTAGTTGTTCTCAACAACATTTTATGCCACTGTTTGTCATAATGTCAGTCATAATAATATTCTATAACATTTCGATGCACTGTCCTTAATATATTTAGAGAAATACAGATATTTAGAGAAATACAAATATGGCTGTGTAAAGTACAATGACGTTATTGTTTCAGTGAAGCCACAAGGTGTGACTATAAGTAGCCTTGCTCAGTCTGTCACAGAAAACACAAAGAAAGAGTTGAAATGTCATGTGACTCGAGTGAAACCTGAAGCAGACATCTACTGGAGAAAGGGACCCAAAGGCCCACTACTGCAGGGAAATGTGACTAAGTCAAAGAAGTCAGACGGAACCTTTGAAGTCCAGTCAACCTATACAGCGTCCTTCAGTCGCAACGACCACAACACCAAGTTGTATTGTCTTGTCAATCCACATGGAACTAGTTTTTGGAATAACAACACCAGTGCAACCGTTAGCGTTAACTGTGAGTATTGGGTAGTGACTTTGGGTGTAACCAAACATTGTTGCGGATATATCATACTAACTTCAATCGTAACTAACAACTGACAAAGAATGACATATTTCACAAATTATGTATCATATTGTTCTAGTATGGTAAATCATCATTAAAACAAACAGCCATTTGGGATGAACCACCATGAGTATAATTTTAAATATGATGCTAATGTTCATTATTATGAATAATAGAAAATGTTATTTCGGGTTTCATATAATTCAACATATTAATAAAATTGGACCATAAACTAATTAACTGTTCAATAATAAATCTGAGGCAGACATCTACTGGAGAAAGGGACTCAAAAGTCCACTACTGCAGGGAAATATGACCATGTCAAAGAAGTCAGATGGAACCTTTGAAGTCCAGTCGACTTACACAGCATCCTTCAGTCGCAACGACCACAATACAAAGTTGTATTGTCTTGTCAATCCACATGGAACTAGTTTTTGGAATACCAACACCAGTGCAACTGTTAGCGTTAACTGTGAGTATTGGGTAGTGACTTTGGGTGGAACAAAACATTGTTGCAGATATATCATACTAACTTCTATCATAATTAACAGCACTTGTGTGCAACTGACAAAGAATGACATATTTCACAAATGATGTATCATATTGTTCTAGTTAGGTAAATCATCATTAAAACAAACAGCCATTTGGGATGAACCACCATGAGTATAATTTAAAATATGATGCTAATGTTCATTACTATGAAAAATAGAAAATTGTATTTTGGGTTTCATATGATCTAACATTAATAAAATTGGACCATAAATTAATTAACTGTACAATAATAAATCAATACACTTGTGTGATATTCAGTAACTTATATATTATATTGTCTATTTAAGATATTATTGTAATTCATTTTAAAGTATGTCACAAAAATTCAGGTAATAAATACGATGCTTTTATTTAGAACCTTTAAAGTACATGTACACCTAATAATTTGGTATAAGTTAAATGTGCAACATTCTTGCAATAATATGTTAACCTAAAAAAATTGTAATAATTACATTTAAACATAGTCCTTATTTAAACTGATCATTACAGTTGATAATAATATGATGTGTACTAAATTATTAGAAAGCAGAGCATAAGACATTTGTTAACCATGTACTAAAACTGTTTCAGACCCACCCAGTACCGAAGTTAAACAGACTAGTTCTGACAATCCAAAAGATGGGAGTTCAGTTACACTGACCTGTGACATCACAGCTGGCAATCCCATGACCAATATCAAAGTGACATGGAAGAAAGGAAGCACACAAATAGCATCCTCTAGTCACTACCAACTAAGTGGCAGAGACTTGACAATAAATCCACTTGACCATTCCCGGGATGATGGCGACTACTCGTGTACTGCAGAGAATGCTGTAGGACTTGGACCCTCCAGTGCAACATTTGCACTTCTGGTTAACTGTGAGTACTGCTTTATTTCACAACATACAAAAATATGAAATTGATCCAACACATTTGTTTAAAAAATACTATTAATAGCAAACTTTAGTCTTACCACAGATAGTTTCAGACATACTCTGTTGCATTAATGTTCTGAATATTAATATACTAGTCAAAAAAGAAACAAGTTTCTGTTGTAAGTCCTATAATTTAATTATCATTAACTGTATATTTATTTCAAATGTACCTGTGTGAATTGAGCTTAGCACTGGTATTCTCAATCAAGAACAATAACATGCCTTTGTAGCATAAGTCCAAACATTTTGTGCCTGTCTTTTCCATGCAGGTGAAAGTTTCTCACAAATGCCATATATAATTTTGGGCCATTAGTGAATGACACTTCATTGCTTCTAACATTTACAGTTATATTATGTCAACAACAGTGGCATATATGAGAAAAAATGTTTTGAAATTATCAAGAATGGTAATACTAATTCTCTTTCCTCATATAACTTTATAAAATTAATTGATATCATTGTTTGAAATATTATGTAAGTCAAATGGCATATTGAAAGGATTCTAAATTCAGAAAGTTAGTAAATCAGTTTACCCATATGGAAAAGGGGATGTTCACTCTTCTTTCTAAATACAATGTGGTTGCAAAAAGTTAGAATGAATTAAAGGGAAACAAAAGACACCATTTTGGTGTTATGCGCCTACAAAATTAATATAAACTAACCATTTTTAACCACAATCAATTTTTTTTACATCAGTAGTGTCTCAAAGTAGTAGATTCTACTGAAATTTATGGTAACATGAAGGCTGACATCTTGCTGGTGACGCGATGACTTGACTAGAAGCAGTCGATAAACGAGCAGCGTTAATTTTACCACGGAGCTCCCGGCAAGTAACCAATTCCTTCTGAACCTGGTTCAGTTGCCAACACATGTCATGGCATATAATTCGTTGGATTTATACAAGATAGGTTTGCAGTAAAGACGTGAAATTGTATAATGCCATACTGTTCTGCATTTGGGTGGAGCAATAATACTGTGAACAATTTCTTTTAACTTCTTTGAATAGATCAGAAGTTAAACAGTGGATTCATAACTGTGGATAGATACAATGGTTGGAAACAGTCGCAGTATAATGCACTTCAGCTCATTTAGAAGAACCATGCTTTGAAAATAGATATATGTCACCAATTAATGGGACAAGATCCGATGAAATGTCGGCGACATCGAGTTTTGAAGATGGGAGAAGTGCCAACGATATTTAATCACGGACCTCTGTCATCGAAGTGTCCCAGATTTTCTGTTGCATGCTGCAAAATCAAATTGCAATAAGCTTATGATACCTAAAGGTTTATTTTATACCATTTGCAGGATCTGATGTTTTATACATAATTAGGCAACTATTATTATTGTTTGTAAATGCTCGACTCAGTTATGTTTCTTGAAGATAAATCAATTAGGCATTAATTGGTTTCCGTTATGATGCCAGAGCAGGAGGGTATCCACTAGAATTGTGATGGCTAACTAATTATTACAGCCTACTTAGTCTTATTTTGGTTGGCATCACATCCATGTGAACAAAAGCTAAAATATGCTGGGGCCAAGCTGGAAAAGTTGCAGAATGAAATACGTTGCCCAACAAAGAGTATAGAGAAAGCTGAATACCAAATGTTCATGGTAAGCTGGACAAGTGAACAATAATACAACACTGATTATCGCATCCTGGAATTACATTTATTAACTCTTCAGAAAGTCACAATGTTTCATAATAGCATTGCAAGATTTAATGTGATTAATCTTAAATGAATACTAAGTTGTTTAACGCAGTATAGTGCAGCTGCTATCCGTAGGTTTGGCGAAAACCAGTACATTTATATAGAATTAGTGACATAGTTTTCTTCCCAACAGTGGTGCTGTCCATGAAATTTGGTAGATGTGCATTCAGTGTTTGTTTTCTAATTAACGGATGTTACAAATTTAACAAGATTTAATAAGATTGCCACCCAGACAATTAACTCTAGATGGCAGGTGGACAATGAAACCTTTTGGTTTATCGAGAGTCCAAACCTTTTGTCTACGTGTATCCCGTGTGATCATAGTTAGTTTGTATTAAGTCTTTTAATTGCATAGCATAACAAAGATGCCTTTTATCTCCCTTAATGACGGTAACATTTGGCTTAGTGTGCCACGAGAACTCATCAAACTCAAAAGTGTGCCATGAAATGATGTAGGTTGAGAAACACTGTATTACTATTACACTTGTACCAATGAAATCACTATAGGTGAAGTTGTTTATCATCTGCTTGTAAGCAACACCTATTTACCTAAACAACCATTTGAGTTCTTTTAAGTTACTATTTTGGATTCTGATGAAATTTGCATGTATACATCATTATCGTTAAGTGTAAATTGTAATGCTAACACTTTTTGCCTTACACATGGGCCAACAAGCATAGACAGGCTAAAGTTAGTAGGTCTTTCTACATTGCACCGGTAGTTGTGTTGCAGTGTGATAATTATACTTCACATTATTGATGTGAGCCGATGTGTCTGTTACAGACCGACCAAGTACCAGAGTGACTAAGAAAGGCTCTACTCCTCCAACACAAGGTATGTCAGTGACACTGACATGTGACATCACAGCTGGCAGACCAAGTGTTGGCACAGTGACATGGCAGAAAGGAACCACACCAATCTCTTCCTCTGGTCGCTACCAACTAAGTGACAGAGACTTGACAATAAGTTCACTTGACCATTCCCGGAACGACGGCAACTACTCGTGTGTTGCAACAAACATTGCGGGAACTGGAGACCGCGGTGTCGAGTTTTCACTCCTTGTCAACTGTAAGTACACATTGGCACTTGAATACGCATATATATGTCATAGACAATCGCTATGTTCTTTAAAATATCTACATAATCTGTTATTACACTGAGAATCAGAGATGGAGTTATTGTACATCCTGTGTAGTGTAGTGCAGTGTAGTGTATTGCTGTGTAGTGCAGTGTAGTGTACTGCAGTGTAGTGCAATGCAGCATAGTGCAGTGTATTGCCGTGTAGTGCAGTGTAGTGCAGTGTAGTGTAGTGCAGTGTAGTGCAGTGTAGTGCAGTGCAGTTGCAAAACTTCATTCACTCTATATTTCTCCAGCATTGCTTAATATGTCCCACAGAAGTCAAGATTGTGTTCTATTGAACAGGTCTACCACGGAATAAAGTGTTTAGTGCAGTTAAATGACTGGATACTGACCTAAGTAAGACCACATCTTTAGTTTTTCTTGGTAATCACATAATTATTGACAATTTATTATTAATCATTGACAGTATATTACATTTTTGATTGGTTAACAAGGCCAAGCATGCATACTGTACTTGATTACATTACCAATGTAATCATATTCATCAATACAGTTGCAATGTTCTTGTGCATATTTCCATGCTCAGGTCCCAAGTATACGATGTAAACAAGCTTTTGTTTTCATATTATATGTAATAAATATTATATTTATAAATTGTTTTTAATGGAAATGATTTCCTTGCTAGTTCAAAGCAGTCATGGAATAATAAACCAACTATAAGTAATAACCATCAATCTACGTTTATGCATGTGTACAGGTAAATATAAATCTATTCACATACAAAGCAAAAACATTTACAAGCTGTGCTTAGACTATTAGAAATAATTTAGATGTAAACTAATTGAATTAAATAAAAACTAACTCCACATAGAATCAGTTACTAAATTGCCTAAAAGTTAGAATAAATTAAATTTAAAATACAACAAACTTTGGCAAGAATATGACTATTACATTATTCTAAAGGTAAAGTTCTTTTTTACAAAGTCAACTCATCAAGCAGCAATAATCTTCCCAGAACAGGAATATTTTGATGGCCTTCAATTAATTAAATGATTCAAATCAAACAACCGTAATCCACTCTCGACGTCTCATTCTCTCACCCACTCAGCCGTCCAGCCAGTCAAATTCTCACCCCCTCCCCATACACTTGGACGCACACAAGCATGCACGCACGCATGCACGCACGCACACACACACATACACACGCAAACACACACACACAAACATGCATCCAACCTTCCATTGTTGGTCTCTGCCCATTCTTTCTTAATTCAGTCTCTACTGTTGTATGTCACATTTTTATTGATAAACGACCTTTTTCCTTCAAAGTTCAAAATGTAATCCTAAAGTGGGCATAGTCAGTTTTCTTTGGGTTTTATCGCTCCGTGCCTAACACTTCTCCGTTAGTTTGGCTTGCAACAAGCAGGATGATAATGCCAGATTTATAACTACATAGTGTTTTACACAACGTATATATTCCTAAATATCACACCCACTAATGATTTGTCCCTGAAGAATCAGTCAGTGTTAACTGTTTGTAACAGCACCAAGAACCATTGGCTGATATCGATCTAGTATCAGCCGATGTGTCTGTTACAGACCCACCCAGTACCAGAGTGACTAAGAAAGGCTCCACTCCTCCAACACAAGCCAAGTCAGTGACACTGACATGTGACATCACAGCTGGCAGACCAAGAGATGGCGCAGTGACATGGCAGAAAGGAACCACACCAATCTCTTCCTCTGGTCACTACCAACTAAGTGACAGAGACTTGACAATAAGTTCACTTGACCATTCCAGGGATGATGGCAACTACTCTTGCAATGCTACGAACCTTGCGGGAACTGGAGACCGTGGTGTAGAGTTTTCACTCCTCGTTATCTGTAAGTACAATTCATAATTTACCATTTTCATTTAAAATCTGATGGTACAATGTTGAAGTTTAGAATGCAGCTCTAATATTCATATTTGCTAAACAAATTGATATATAATTTTATACTGGCGAAGTGTTCATTTAGATACAATGTATGCATATCATTTGCAAATATAGTATTGTAGCAGGCAGTTACTTTAATCAGATTATTGTGGATCAATAACAGAATAGTGTAAACTAGTTTGTGATCAAGAATACATTGCTAAACATTACATTTCTATGATACATTTTGTCTTTCTGATAATTATTGTTTATAATAATTACTGTAGCAGTTAGATTGGCAATTTTGTTGCGCTGCAGTAAAATGGATGTGGACATTATTAAAATACAGCTATATATGCTGTGCTTGTCAGCCCCTAACAGTGTCTTGTTTATGTGGACACAGTTTATTTCTGATTTAGCATCAAATTACCTTTTTAAGTTCCCATCATCAATTAATTATGTGGCAATGACGTTTGCTTGATTCCATAAAGTTACGCAAACATCGTCCGAAATGTAAAGTCTTCATTAGAAATAAAGCAGACAACATTAACATCCAGAAATCTCTTGAAAACTTTATACATGAATACTTCTCTCAAAACCAAAACATGACAGTCAATGACAAGTGGAATCTTGTTTCCACGAAAATCATCAACATTATGAACCAATATGTACCGCACCGTCTTACTACTTCAAGACACAATCTTCCCTGGTTCAATAAAGACTTAAAGAAAATGTGCAAAAGAAAGAAACAGCTATATAACAAAGCAAAAAGAACTAGAAATCCAGAAGACTGGAAAGAATTCTGTGACATCAGGAGAAACATGCATAAACACCTTCGTTCTGCTAGACTATCCTACAAAAGTCAATTCCTGACAAAACAATAACAGAGAAACCTAAATCATTTTGGAGCTTCATTTCTAAACTTAGACAGAATAACCAGGGTATTGGGGACCTTAACATTGCGGGTAACATCATTAGCGGCGACAAACATAAAGCAGAAGCCTTGAACAATCAGTTCCAAAGTGTCTCCAAAATTAACATTTCTAAATCGCAAGAAACAGATGGTATTCCTCCATGGTTCTTAAACAGATATGCCTCTCATCTAGCACCAGTAATACATGACATTTTCCAATCATCTGTTGACTCTGGACAAGTCCCCAATACCTGGAAAGAAACCAATTTAACAGCAATTTTTAAGAAAGGAAGTAAATAAGATACATCAAACTACAGACCAATATCCTTAACACCTGTGGTTTCTAAACTTCTTGAACACATCATACATAGTCACATTATGAAACACCTGGAACAGCAGCACATTCTAACTGGCCACCAACATGGCTTCCGTGCCAAAAGATCAACTGAAACACAATTAATTCAAACAATCCACAACATAAGCAAATAAATCTGTAGACATGGCCATCCTTGACTTCACCAAAGCATTCGATAAAGTTCCACATAAAAGACTAATCTACAAACTCAAACACTATGGCATCACAGGCCCAATATCATCATGGATAAATAGCTTCCTTACAGGAAGGACTCAACAGGTTGTTATAAATGGATCCAAGTCAACATCAACTCAAGTAATTTCTGGGGTACCACAGAGCACAGTCCTGGGGCCCCTACTTTTCCTACTTTACATAAATGACCTGCCAAACAATCTTTCCTCAACTGTTTGCCTTTTTGGAGACGACTGCCTGTTATATTCATCGATTAAAACTGACCAAGACACATCTGTCCTCCAAAACGATCTGCTCAAACTTGAGAAATGCAACACACTTGGCTTATGAAATTCAACCCCACTAAATGTTATACAATGACAATAGCCTCAAGAAAACCGACTCCAAATCTCTACACCTTCTGCAGACAACAACTTAAATCTGTTGAATCACACTGTTATCTTGGCATACATATATCAAATACATTAAATTGGACAATACAAAGCAACTCAGTCACAAAAAAGCACAACAGACATTAGGAATTATTAAAAGAAATTTAAATAAATGCCCAACCCAAATCAAGTCCATAGCCTACACAACCCTTGTCCGCCCTATACTTGAATATGTGTCGGCATCATGGGATCCACATTGCCTAAGAAATATCAAACTCCTAGAAAGAACCCAGAGACAAGCCGCCAGATTTTGTAAGAACAACTATTCTAGAGAGCCATAAATGGTAACACAACTCCTTAAAGATCTCCAGTGGGACACCCTCCAATCAAGAAGAAAAACCCAAAGACTTAGCATATTATATAAAATGGAACATAATCTCATAGATATCCCACTAGATCAATACATCAAATGCAACACCAGATGCTCACGTAAACATAATAAACAGTTAGTACAAATTAGGCACTCGACAATCATATTTGGAAACAGCTTTTTCCCGGTCACAATAAAAGAGTGGAATTCTCTACCTCCAAGCATTGTATCAAGTACATCATTGAACTAATTCCAGATTAGTCTAGCCCAACATGTACAAAATTAATCCATAAGAGCCACCATGCGCACTGGCGTGATGTGTCCATAGGACATTTTGCCAGTCAATATACAGATATACAGATAATATTGTGGCACTACCTAGTGAATATCCAAGTCATGAAACTGTCCATAATGGCAACCTGCCTATAATGGTAATATTGCGCAGTCCCGATGCTGTCCATTATGGACAGGTTTTACTGTATTAAACAATGTGTGGATTGCCTTTGTTTGTGTTTCCATTCAGCATACCTCCGTCAGTTCGACATGTATGGGGCTGACATTTTGTAGGCATGCATTTGGGTGGTTCGTAGATTGAGATTATTTAAATTTCACCCAGGAGTCCCAGTTGGATTTGGAGCTTAGCTCGTACTGGTTAATCCTAGTGTTTGTCCAAATTAATCTTAGCTAATTTTGTACACGTCCTATTTCCAATTCTTATGAGTGAATCGCATGTGAGTGACTTGATTAAAACATGCATGTTATAATTTGGTTGTTTACATTATAATTGGATGTTTTCATTTGAGTCAATTGTACTGAGCAGAGGCCATTTTAATAATAAAAATTCTACATATACAATTGTGATGTTTTCCAGTGTGATAATTATACTTCACATTATTGATGTGAGCCGATGTGTCTGTTACAGACCCACCAAGTACCAGAGTGACTAAGAAAGGCTCCACTCCTCCAACACAAGGTCAGTCAGTGACACTGACATGTGACATCACAGCTGGCAGACCAAGAGATGGCACAGTGACATGGCAGAAAGGAACCACACCAATCTCTTCCTCTGGTTACTACCAACTAAGTGATAGAGACTTGACAATAAGTTCACTTGATCATTCCCGGGATGATGGCGACTACTCCTGTGTTGCAACTAACATTGTGGGAACTGGAGTCCATGGTGTCGAGTTTCCACTCCTCGTTTCCTGTAAGTACACATTTGTTTGAGTGTATTAGTGTCGCAGATGAACTGTGTCTGAATAGAACACAGGTGCATCAATTTGTTAAGAAATTTAAACAATATTATCCATATAGTAAATACACCATAGGTGTAAGCCTGGGGTTGATTAAATGATGATCTTATGGTTTTGTCATAGTAGGATTACTTCAGGTATATGTTTAAAATAAAAAGATTACAAATCTTGACTTGTATGCATAGGCCAGATAGACCTCTCATTTTCCTCCTGGATGTTACACCCCTCCATATTGTACTATTTAGAGCACACTGCTTTGCTGTTAACAGCTGCAGCCAGGTGGCACATTTGATTTGGTCACTGGACATGCCTACCCCATAGGAGTCTTCTGTATCTGATGAAAATTAGAGTGAATCACATATGAATGTTTCCTCTCTGATCTGGCTATTTTGTCTTACTGTCTTGTCTGCTTGTAAAATGTCAAGAGACTGGTGATCGTATGTCCAAGTTTCAGTACCATAGATTGCTATGCTCTATGTAACAGTAGCAATGCTTTCAGTCATGTTAAGATGCCTTTGTTATAAAATATGACTTGCCATGGTTTACCAAAGGCGGCTGATGCTAGGTCTATGTGTCAACTAACATATCTCTCTCTAGAGTACAACTTATGTACTAGAGAGACAACAATTCCTTGATGAGTTCCCTTTCTTTTAGTTTATCCTCATTTTTTGTTACAAATGTTTAGCATCTGTCTGTAAGGATCATTTGCATCTTCTGGTGTAATGGATGAGGTGAGCAAACATGTAGGTACTTATGTGGGTATGTTTCCGGAAACAAAAATGTGGATTTCATATCCTGCTTCTCTTTTCTCCCTCTAACAGTAGTTGTCAGATGAAGTTCTCCTAACAAGTGAAACAAAAAAAGTTAAATTAACTACAAAATACGTAAAAAGAATAGAGATTTGTACCACCCAGACTGATTGATCTGTTCACATACACTGTATAGCTGTATATTCATTAGTTGATTGTTCATACCAACATTTGCTTTCAAAGAATGTCCACATAATATTTTCTGTGGATGTCCTCTAGAAAGGAGGCACCATATAGTGAGTTACTTGACAACATGTTGGTGCTAGTATCGGTGTGTCAGACCAAACACATGTCCAAGATTGCTCTGGTGTAGTTGTTATGACTAAACTATAATTGTTGCAATTCCAGAAACCATTGTGTTGAAGCAGACAAGTGACTGTTGTAGATGAACCACAAGTGTCAGTGGATGTACCATTGCCAGTGAAAGAAGGTGACAAAGCTACCATCAGATGCCAGTCACAAGCTAGGCCAGCAATGACCAGTGTCATGTGGAAGAAAGGTGGAGATGTCATCACAGTGACTGGAGACAAACACTTTGAGGGAGGCACTGTCGAGAAGCCATCACTGACCATTGATCCAGTCTCAAGAACAGACGCTGGGGAATACACGTGTCTGGTGGAAAATAGTGTGGGACAAGGCAAAGTATCTGTTCAGCTGAAAGTCTGGTGTAAGTACTTGTTGTCAATACTTATGATATGTATTGATGTGTTTCTGTTTTCATCAATTTTCAATATATTCTGTTAAATGTGAAATGTTGATCATTTTGTATTAATCTTTGTCTTGCATATATCTTTACCACTCCATATCAGTATATATAAACTGTATATATATATATATAATATGGTTACATGATTATGAATATCACGTTATTTTGACCATTCCTCTGCGTTGTTAGAACACCAGACTTTGAGAATAAAACAAAACTGACAGAAACATGATGCTATCTTACAGCTAATGTACAAATAATTGTTATATAGAAATTATCTGCAAGGTAGCGCCAGTGGGGGCATACCATATTTGGCATTATTCAAGCCCATGTTCACACTTGAAAATATGTTTTCGTGCATTGTTTCACTTCAATAAGATTTAACAAGAGATTTATCAAGATTGCCATCCACAGCTATAAGCTCTAGGCGGCATGCAGACAAGGAAGCCTTTGGCTTATCAAGAGTCCAAAAATTTTCCACCTACCTATAACCCGCCTTCGCCAGATAGCTGTCAATTTTATTTTTGAACATATTCACACTGCTAGCATTAACACAATCATCAGATAATTTGTTCCAGTCATTTATTCATTTATTATTGTCCGCTGAGAAAATTAATACTTTCTCATATCCAACCTACACTGTTCCTTCTTGACTAATGCTGCATTGTGCCGTCTGGTTATACTGCCTTCTTTCAGTTTGAAAAAAATATTTCTATCAATATATCATAACCATTCAATATCTTAAAAACTTCTATTTGGTCTCCTCTTAGTCTCCTAGTCTCTAGTGTTGTCAACCCACATTCTAATAGGCATCCTTCATAACCAAGATCTTTCAGTTCAGGAATCAGCTTAGCTGCTCTACGTTGCATGCTTTCTGGCTTATCTATGCCCTTCTTACAATATGGCCTCCATGCTTGTGTACAATATTCCATATGTGGCCTAACTATTGCTTTGTACACTGGTACAATTAGCTGTTTCTCCTTATATGCGATATTCTTATAATTAGCCCTAGTATTTGGTTACCCTTTGAAGCAGCAATACCACATTGCTCCGACATTTTCATGTCAGCACTAACTGTTACTCATGAATCCTTTTCTTTTACAGTTTTACCTAATATAGTATTTTTATTCCTTTGGGCCGAATGTCCAACGGACTATTGCCATCACTCTGCGTCCGCCGTTAGCTACTGTATCTCAGAAACAGTTCAGCAACTTTTTCTCTAATTTTGCATATATATATCTTAGGGCACTGCCACTAGGCACGAGAAATCTGTATTTGATTAAATTGTTCTAAGGTCTCCCTAGGGCTTCAAAGGACCCCAAAACTGCTAAAAAAACATTTTGCCTATTTTTTTCAAAAGCTGTTCAGCAACTTTTTCTCTAATTTTGCATATACATTTCATGTGGTAGTGCCACTATACACAATAAATCTGTATTTGATTGAATCAATATAAGGGCACCAAAGGTGAAAATGCTAAATTTGCTAAATAAATGGTCTACTGCAGCAGCAGCTCTATCTGGCTAATCCCTTTTCCTACAACATCTGTCACACCTCACTATGGAGGGCCAGACTGCCTGATGGAAACTGTGACTAATCTGTAATTGGTCACTGGCAGAGGCCTGTGTCAACAGACAGCACCCACTAGACCCCTGGACAATTGGGCATACATTTTAAGGGATCATCCTGAAACAACCAAATGTCAACCATTAGAAGAGTTGACATAGTTCTGCTATACACAAGAAATCTGTATTTCATTGAATCATTCTAGTATCATCAGCATATAGTAGAACATACATTTTCAAGAAAATGTCTACATCATCATCACTAAGGTTGTTGTAAATTTCACCAGCTGCCATGTCAAGTCCCTTGTAATTATGACTAATAGAGTGTTCAGAATCATTCAGGTAAATAGCAAATAACAAAGGAGACAAGTTTTCTCCTTGTGGTAACTCTACATCACATGGGAAGAAGGCTGACACAGCCCCCCAAAATGCCAAATTTGTACACTATCTAGTGATGTGGTTTTGAGAAGGGCCCTTGAGACTATCCCCTAGCAGTATATTTGGTGTATTGTGCCAGAAAAGCAACCTGGAAGCTATTCCCCTTCCCAAAACATATGTCACATGCGGAGACTGTGTATTGCATGGATATCTATTTTATGCAGTTGTTTTACATAAGCAGGAAGTTCGTGAAATTAGTTATTCTTTGGCCACAGAAAAATAATTCCCGGTTTCTCATTAATGCATGTATTTAAAAATAGGTGCCACAACATTTTATTTTATATTATAATTATTCCTCTAAATGCAAGACATGGTGCAATAAGTGAACAGTAAACATGTCAACATTTTACTTCCATCATTTGATTAATAATTATTTACAGGGTTGTTTGATTTCTACCTGGCACAAATGGCAACAATAGGAAATACATGCCACTGATAGGCAAACATGTTTTTTTTATAGAAAACATAAGTTTCTTTCTGTACCTGTCTACGTATGATAACCATTTGTCTGCCCTGCTCACAATAAACATCACATAAATGATAAAAGGAAGATCATTGCCACTGAACTTCACCATTATTATTATAAAACTGCTCTAGTACTGCTTGGTGGACAGTTAATTAGTGGCTCAAGTTCAAATATATCAGGACGTTTTTCACACCTGCATGGTAGTTTAGGCTCAGTAGTGTGCTGGCAGCCACTAAACCTATAGGCTTGTGTGAAAAGGATAGTTGGCAGAAGAACTCACTTCAAAGCACCATTGCATCCATTTAGCCAGGCAGCAGTCACACTGTCCCAGTGTGCACTGGCAAATTTAAATCCAGTTATATGCAGCTCCAATTCAATCAGTAATATGTCATTAATTGCTACTGTTTTTAAGTCAAAATGCATGCTATGTATATGTACCTTGTGAACAACTACTAAAATATTTTATTTGCAGGTGTATCTTCCCTGGCATGCATATAGTCACTACAAAACATGTAAACATTTTACTTCTATCATAACCCTTAATGGTCTGTAACTATGATTCACCAAAAAATTAGTCATGGGTGTTTTAATATAATTACAAATAAGTGTTATTTTGAAGAGCATTGAATTATCCACATAATGATACATTTTAATATGTTGTTGAATTCACCTACTACATTCGTTTCTTTTAGGTATGTGGTCCGTCTCGCGTTAATGGAAGCTGTAAACAACTTGCCTATGCAGCTTAATAGTGTAATGCCACGATAGTTGTCTGGGTCATCTACTGACCCCCTGCTTTTTGTATATAGGCTTAATAATCCCAATACACCAATCTGTTGGCACAATGCCAGATAATAAAACTAGGTTAAAGTTCTGTGGGGTATTTTTTTAGTATTCATTTATAACATTAGCAATATCACATGCCTTTTTGTTTTTTAGTTTTTTTATTTGCATTAGTACCTCATTTTGTATGAATGGTCTGTTTATGTGTCTGTTTGACTGTGAAATCTTTCTTGGATCAAAATGTATCTCACTAGCTGCAGTTTCACTTTCAGGTTTTTCACCAAGTTTTTCAAAGTGGTTCATAAACTTATCCAGTGAAATATTTGCATATTTTTTACTGCTGTTACTTGTTTTATTAAGTATATCCCAGTATTCTGCAGGCTTGCTATGTTTTAGGTTGCACAAGTTTTCATGTAACTGGTTATGGTAGCATTTTGATATTTGTTTTATAAAGCATTCTTACCCACTAGTCAATTCTCTTAACTCTGCATTAGCTTCGTCATTGTTTATTTCCTTTAGTCTACCGTTTGCTCTCAAATAATCTGTCCTGGTAGTTTTACATATAAAGACATAATCTGGCATAACTTGCTAAGTCTTTGTAGCAGCACATTTGTACTTCCAGTGTATCATTGGAACATAACATACATACTATGTGCCACATTTGAATGTCATGCATATAATATTTATTAATATGTAACATTTCAACAACCGTTTTCTTCATTTTTACTTTTTGACCCCTGGCATGTTCAATGCTCCATAACTTCGCCAATTTTTGTAGCAGTCATAATTTTTGAAACCGTGTAAAACACCCTACCCAACATTTACAAGAATGCTAGAAAACAATGTTACAATTTTTTCGACGTATCACTCATTTGGTCAGCATTTGGTCACATAGCGACGTATTAGTCCACAGGACTTCAGGGCCTCTTGGCCCATTTTTATATATTATGTATTCTTTGTTCACATTTCCATGTCCTATGTGGATGCATTTATACTTCCCCAAATTGACTAACATTTGCCATTTTTCAGCCAATTTGACTAATTTGGCTAGATCATCATGTAAAGTGTGTTTATCTGCATCTGTTTTAACTGTTCTGAACACTTTTGTATCGTCTGCGAATTTCAGTACTTTGCTTGATATCATTTATATATATCATTTATATATATCAAGAATAATATAGGTCCCACAACCGACCTCTGTGGCACTCCACTCAAAACTGGTTTCCAATTTGAAATCTCCCCCTCTGCTATTACTCTCTGTCTTTCTGTCTGTCAACCATGTTTGTATCCAACTGATCGATCACACCATCCCCTATACCATGGGCTTTTAGTTGAAGTAGCAATCTTTAATGTGGCACTTTATCAGATGCTTTCTGAAAATCTAAGTAGACAACATCCAATGGTGATCCATCATCTACCCACTTTGTAATTTCTTCTAAACAACATAAGAGATTGGTTAGACAAGACCTAGCTTCTAGGAAACCATGTTGCGATTCAATTATTAATTTGTGTTTTACAAGGAATTCCACCATGTGGTCTCTAATAAGCGTTTCTAATAATTTGCATCAAACTGATATTAAGCTCACTGGTCTGTAATTATCAGTCTTGCTTCTCGATCCCTTTTTAAATAATGGTGTAATGTTTGCTTCTTTCTATTCTATTGGAACGATTCCCTCTTTAAGTGATAAGTTAAAGAATATAGCAAGTGGTGTACTGATTTGGTCTACAATTTCCTTAAGCAGTTTTGATGGTATCCCGTCAACTCCAGGTGATTTGTTTTCTTTCAACATTTTAATTTTCTGTGATATCATTTCAGGAGTAACAAACAACAGCCCTAATTGATTTTATTCATCCCCTCAGATTTAGTATATGTTAATGGCAGTGAACTTATATTATCTGTGGTAAACACTGAGCTGAAATACTCGTTCAGGGCCTCTGCCATTTGTAACACTTCATATATTATGTTTCCTGCACTGTTTTCTAGTGGTTCCACCTTATCTCGAACCTTCTGTTTACTTCTGACATAAGCGTCAAAACTCTTGGTATAATTTTTTATATCATTCGCCAATTTTTGCTCAAAAGTTTGTTTGGATTTTCTAATTTTGGTTGTAGCTATGTTAAGGGCCTCTTTGTAGTTGTTGTAATCTTCTATATTATGTGTCTGTATCAACTCTCCACACAATTTGTTTGTAACCAATCATACATGTACACTCCTTTGAAAGGAGTTTCTTCCTAGATCGTTTCCCTTGCTTTTTAGGGGAACAAATCTTTCAATAAAACTCTCAATCTCATCTTTTAAAATGGTCTAACATTCTGTTGCTGTCTTGTCCTTCATTAAATTAGTCCGATCTATGTGTACTAAATATTTTCTCATATGTTTATATTTGCCATTGTTAAAGTTTCTCCTCCATCGCTTTTCACTATTATTCCCTGATTGTGCTTTATACTAAAATGGATCTGGTTATGATCACTAGATCCCAACGGTTCATGTATTTTAACATTACCAAGTAAATCGTGTTGAGAAGAGAACACTAAATCCAACACATTCCCACCTCTGGTTGGTTCCAAAACATGTTGGGTAAGGAAACAGTCCTGTATTAGAATTAGACACTGTTGGTCATCACCTCCAGCACTCTGTAGTTATTTTCACTAAATATGTGCGTGATTAAAATCACCCATTATAACACATTCTCCTTTACTTATCTTCTTTATAGCACTGTGCAGTTTTACATCATCCTCTTGTCGTATGTTAGGACTATGATAAACTAGTCCTATTGTTAATGTTGAGTTTCTGGTAACTATGTTGCACCTAATAGCTTCCTCGCAATCTGCTTCCCTTTTCATTTGTACTTCATATGCCTGTTTGGATTCTTTAATATACATACTGACTCCGCCTCCCCTTCTTTCTTGTCTGTCCTTTCTAAACATGACATAGCCTGATAGACCTAATACAGCAACTACCATGTCTTCATGTGCCCACGATTCTGTGATGATTATATCAGGGTCTATATCTGATATCATATGTCAAAATCGCTTCTCATATTTCCTATGCTTCTGGCATTTAAGCATACATATTTAAGTTAATTTTTATGGATATTTGGCGAACCTTTCATTGTAGATTTGTTTTACTATTTCTTTGAGGTGGCTCTACGTATCCCCCCGTACATCTAGTTTAAATACTCAACTGTGCCTGTACCTTCACCTATGCACCTAATGAACTCGCTCCCTAGAACTGCTGCTCATTTTCCTGTCAGATGTAGCCCAACACTCATAAACAGATCTTCTCTCCCTACAAAGCTTGCCCACATGTCTATGAAGCCGACTCCTTCCTCCATACATAACTTCTATACCAGTGTGTTCATTCTTCTGCAATTCTTATAGTATTGTCCTCTGCCCGTTATTGACAGTATACCCGATAACACGATCTGTCCAATGCGTCCCTCTTTCAGTGTGCGGACCAGTCTACCATACTTATCAACTACTGCATCTGCATATCTCTTGCCTTCCTTCTGTTGCAGCTCATCAACACCGATTTGGTTACCTTTCCTTTGCTGAACACTGTCTTCTTCCATCTGTCTTCTTCTCAGTCTTCTGTTTCACAGTCTTACCAACTGCCTCTGTGGTATCTACCTCTTCACCACCTGTATTGCTGTCGCTTCTCTCCTGTAAAGAGGGGGTGCGCATTTGTTAGGCAGTGCACGTCTATAGGGAACAATATGGTATATATATATGCACAATAATATATATATATACATATATATATAATGAATGATGTATGCTAAAGTTGGCATCGTAATAGGTCTAGCAATACAGATAGCACCATTTTACATGTAATGGTGTCCCACAAAATGCTTTGCTTTATATTCCAGTAAATGGCCCAAGGTAATACAGCTAAGTGAAACAAATACTGCTATCTTTATTGCTAGTTCCACATCATATGTTTTGAAAAGCATCCTTTCATGGGAATACATTCATTGTTGAGTTATATAATAAAAAATTAAATGTCTATCAATTACCAACGTTGCAACATAATGTACGCAACTTTTTTCTCAGAGACAAAAATTATACAGCTATGTGTGTTATTCATTTGGAAAGTTAATCAAATTCTACTCTTTTCTTGCTGAGCATTAGTAAATATCTTGAATATTAGGTATTGTAATTTGAGGTTATGTTAGCTTGATAGATCTATCAATGTGATGTTTCGAAATATCTTTGTTTTTGTGGTAATATTCACTGTAAGAAAATCGCAAATTTATAAGGTGCCAAACCAACAGTCAGTGCACTGTACAAAATGGCATAAATACACAATCCTCTCAGTCTGTTGTAAAAACAACATAAACATTTTCCATGTTACTAAGATCATGCTTACTCTTGAAACATAGGCTTTATTATACTAACAAATTATACTAAATTAAGATGTCTCATGTTGTGTTTAGATTGTGTCAAAGAATATGAATGGTCTTTATACACCATTGCTACACTGTGAGTAATTTGTATGATGGACACAAAATAATCACCTTTTTCAAAATGTTTGAAGTGTAATATATACTCTATGTTCACACTAGACCGGCCATATGGCAAAGCATCAGTGACTGCAGCAAATGTGACTGTGCAAGTGGACATGGAAGTGTCATTAATCTGCCGTGCCCCAAGTGAGCCTGGCAACCCGACAGCTTCTTGGTTCTACTGGCGCAGACAGAACAGTAGTGACATCGCCAAGAACACAACTGTATTGACTCTGACACCATCAAGTGTGAAAGAATCGGGCAAATACAGCTGTGTGGCAGGCAACTGGGTCGGACAGAGTGACTACTCGGACTGGACCACTGTGACAGCGCAAGGTTGGTGACTGTGTGACAGTGCAAGGTTGATGACTGTGTGACAGTGCAAGGTTGGTGACTGTGTGACAGTGCAAGGTGAGTGACTGTGATGGTGCAAGGTGACTGACTTTGTAAATGTGCAAGGTGAGTGACTGTGAGACAGTGCAAGATGAGTGACTGTGACAGTGCAAGGTGAGTGACTGTGACAGTGCAAGGTGAGTGACTGTGACATTGCAAGGTGACTGTGACATTGCAAGGTGAATGACTGTGACAGTGCAAGGTGAGTGACTGTGTGACAGTTTAAGGTGAGTGACTGTGATAATGCAAGGTGAGTGACAGTGTGACAGTGCAAGGTGAGTGACTGTGACAGTGCAATGTGGGTAAATGTGACAGTGCAAGGTGAGTGACTGTGACATTGCAAGGTGAGTGACTGGAACAGTGCAAGGTGAGTGACTGCATGACAGAGCAAGTTGAGTGACTGTGTGACAGTCAAGGTGAGTGACTGACATTGCTAGGTGAGTGACAGTGCAAGGTGAGTGACTGTGACAGTGCAATGTGGGCGAATGTGACAGTGCAAGGTGAGTGACTGTGACACTGCAAGGTGAGTGACTGTGACAGTGCAAGGTGAGTGACTGTGACAGTGCAATGTGGGTAAATGTGACAGTGCAAGGTGAGTGACTGTGACATTGCAAGGTGAGTGACTGGAACAGTGCAAGGTGAGTGACTGCATGACAGAGCAAGTTGAGTGACTGTGTGACAGTCAAGGTGAGTGACTGACATTGCTAGGTGAGTGACAGTGCAAGGTGAGTGACTGTGACAGTGCAATGTGGGCGAATGTGACAGTGCAAGGTGAGTGACTGTGACACTGCAAGGTGAGTGACTGTGACAGTGCAAGGTGAGTGACTGTATGACTGAGCAAGGTGAGTGATTGTGTGACAGTGGAAGTTGAGTGACTGTGACAGTGCAAGGTGAGTGACTGTATGACAGAGCAAGGTGAGTGACTGTGACAGTGCAAGGTGTTCGAATGACTGTATGACAGAGCAAGATGAGTGACTGTGTGACAGTGCAAGTTGAGTGACTGTGTGACAGAGCAAGGTGAGTGATTGTGTGACAGTGCAAGGTGAATGACTGTGACATTGCAAGGTGAATGTCTGTGTGACAGTGCAAGGTGAGTGAATATATCAAGCCAAACAACATTTATCCAGTTTTTGCTTGATATTGACCAAACGCGGTCAAAAATAACTTAGCTGTTGTTTATTTGATAAAAAAAAAAATTTCTGAAATTATTCGTTAATTATGTTATGTACCTTAATTAATTATTTCTCACTGTTCTCGGTTGGACTGCTGCTACGTACATATAAATTGTTTCATCATACAGCTCCTGCCAAGATTGAGTATCCACGCATTTTCGACATCCCACACTCTCCTGTGTTTGATGACGAATACTTCAAGATGACATGCACTGTGTCAGGCAGTGGTGACACGAAGGTTCAGTGGCGCAAAGACGGAGTGTCAGTTGACACTGGTGACTTTGCTGTCACCACTATCCCAGTGACAAGTGGACCATACATGCATGGACAGACAGAAGCCAAGAAGAGTACATTGATGTGGCAGGTGACTAAGAGAGCAAGGTATTTCACCTGTAACAACATCACCCACTTTGATGGCAAGTACACCTGTGCTGTGTCTACACAGACGGCTGGTGCAACAACAAATGATGAGTCCAAGGGCTTCATTGTTAATGTTCAGTGTAAGTTTCTTGTTTGTTACAGATTCAACTTTAATATGTGAATATATAATTTTGTGCATTTTTGTTGTGTGTAAAGTTTTTTTTAATTATGGTACAAAGCTGCAAATTAAAAGGGTACTCCTTGGAAAAGTTTGCCTACATTTTCAAGCATTTTCAACTTTTTTGACAAGTTTCTGACACCAAATAGGTTTATTGATATTACCGCTTATAGTATGCTCATGATGATTTGAACCGGACCTGCTGTTTGTAATTATACACCTAGTGTTTTATAATTGAATCAAGACATAAACATACTTAGAAACCAAGCAATGATAGATATTGCTTATAATGCTATGTTGAAATTTGTCCAGTTTTTGGTGATGTGGCTGCACTGCTATTAATCAAATTCTTTTAAAATTTGACCAATTAGCGTTTTGATGTCAGACAAGGGAGAAATAATATGACAACCACATCATAGCGAGATACAGGTGGAAACTGTGAACATTCTCTGGATGATGTTCACAAGGATTTGCTTGGTATTCTTTTTACTTATCCGCAGTCAATTTACCTTCCTTCCTCTGATGTTTTGATCATTCTCATTGGACTTATTAGACAACTTCCACCAGATGGCAACATGGCAACCATCTACTGGTAGTTGTCTTAAGAAGTTCACAGACAGCAATCAAACGTTACAGGAAAAAAGGTGAATTGACTGAGGTACAAGTAAAAAGAATACTAATATGAACCATCCAGTTTGGGGAACCTCTTCACCCAGACATGGATTTCTTTTGGAAGTTGCAACTACCATATTATTCAGATTATCTGCCATCAACCAGATTCTTTTTCGAAAATGCTGCTATGAATTATGCCATTTATGGAACGAAAAACAATCAGATGATAGACTCAGAATGGTTGAAACTGGTTTATATAGTAGATGTATATAGAGACTGCATGCAACTACCATTCATATGATTTGCAATGGCATTATATAATTTTTTTCAGATATTTGCTACAAATCTGGCATGTATTTGCACAGTTAAGGTGCTGTAGAAGTTTTAGTATTATTAGTACAAGTTTCACAACATTTGGTGTCATGTGATTTGGTTTATTTTAATTTGTTTGTTCACAGATGAGGCACACTGGACTGGTGGTCCTACAGTTGTTGCCGCAGCTGTTGATGACAGGGCCGTGGACATTGTATGTTCTGTGTGTGCCAATCCACAGCCACAACTTACATGGACATTCAACAGTGAGTCTCTGCGGGAAGGAATCAGTGTGACTGAGGACAGAATCACGCTGGATGTTGTGAAAATAGATGACTTTGGTTCCTACGAATGCACTGCCAGTAACAACGTGAACGGGGAACACAGAAATGTGACATTTCCCATTGAACTAGTGCCAACTGGTAAGAGGCAACACAAAGTAAGATCCTCTGAGTACCTAATATGCAAAACTAATGTATTAAATGTTATTGCAAGTAGATGGGGCATGCTACCAATGTCTTAGGCTAAGAATCATTGAAATATGAAGCCTTTTCGTAGGTTATGTAATACGCATGATATTATCAAGTTAGTGTAAAAAACTTTACAAATGTTTGTCTACAGTTAGTTGTTTGATGCATTCTGGGAAGGTTGTTATTTGTTATGTTGGACAGTCTGTAAAATAGCAGCGTTTATTAATTGTTTTAGGTCCACCAAAGAAGCCATTGGAGTTTACTGTCCTGGGTAACCATACATCAGTCGCCCTCACACTCCACTGGCGCCCGGGGTTCGATGGTGGTTATCCTCCACAAGTGTTTATCCTGCAGTACGGAACATCAGACAAGTCTCTGACAACAATGGATGGAATATCCACAGAAAACGATGTGACCTGGTATCAGGCGACTGTGATAGGTCTACAGCCAGAAACAGAGTACGTCTTCATTCTCCACGCTGAAAACAAACGACCGCGAGACAAAGGACCAAACAAAAGTCCCACTGTCAGACAGATTGAAAGCACCACAGGTAAAACTACTTCTAGTTTCACCTGTTCTTGATGTCACTAACTATGTCGCTTGCCCTTCTGCACAATGTTTGACAGTTTTTAACTTGTGAGACCATGTGCAACATACTCTAGAATCATGATGAAAGAGATTTTTACTTTGTTCTGTTTTTGCAATATTAAAAACTGTACAAAAAACAAAAAGTCAGTGGTTCTCATTACTGAAGGTTTTAGCAGTGTTATGAAATAATGTTTTTTTTGTGAGATTTGGACAAAAAACTACTTATGAACATGCTGTGTAACTAATACTAACAATATACACAGGCATTTTGTCCCACTTTGCCAGTAAGTCATTTTAAACAAGACCACTTTTTCAGAATATTTATATGAATTGTCAATGTTTACTTTGAACTGTGCTTTTGCATTATCTGTGACATATATAAATCTCATACGATTATTTTCTATAATATGTTTTTTTAATTATTATTCATTCCTCGTAAGCCCAGTCCGCTGTTACACGGTCATCGTTGTAATATAGTTTTTGTACACGTGTATATGTGTGTCGTAGTTTGAATTTATCCTTTTAGGGTCACAGGAAGACGGCATCTAACATGCCATGTGGCCCCATGCAACACAACATTACTTTTTTAAACGATTGTTTTGTGTATTCGATTATGTTGCTGTTTGTTGTTGTTGCAAAATAAAATTTGATTTGATTTTGATTGTATTTAAAATGTATAATGCAATTTTTTGCTTTGCAATTTGCATCCAGTGTGGACTTTACTTGGATGGTACGTATCTATTGATAATCACATATGATACTGGGCATAATGTATGTTTCGTGTTTTTCTGTTTCGCCAAAGTGTTTGGTTGCATGTTGTTCATGTTGTTATTCTGTAATATAATGTTTGCGTGAAATTTACGTGTTTGATATGCATTCTCTTCATCAGTTTCTGAACTGATATGAACATAGTGTATGTGTGTTGTTATGGTTGGATCATTTTTTTTTATGTATCACTAATACATCTATAACAATACGCATGCTAAATGAAATATTTGAGATATGTAAGTATAATCATCTGTATATAAATACGCTAACTGTGGATCATTGTATCTGCATCTCCTCCCAGGTACCAGGGTCCATTCGCCACTTTTACGTTCATTTGCTTCCTTCGACCATTGCCCTCTCATCTACCAATTGCAATGTATTTCAAAAATCCGATAGTATTTATTTACAGTTATGTACTTCCATATTGTTCCCAGTAGATGCGCAGTGCATGAGTGCAAGGTCTTGGATGCACATCTATTAATTTCCCATGTGACTGACATAATACAAGTTGTCAGCGATTGACAAATGCACAAATTGCATAATACACGTCATGCAATTGCAACATTTAGACCAGCAACGTGTGGCAAGTAGATATTCAGCACATCAACCAACATGTCCTGAATGGGTCGCTTGAATAAGTTAAACCCGTGTGCTTTGTGATGGTGGAATGAGGCAACGCCAACTGTGGATGCAGAAGGAGCGATTTTCAAAACTATCAAGTTGGACTTCCAAACGCCCTTCATTGTCTTAACCCTTCGATGTGGCTACAAACAACTATGGATTGGGAAAATAACATTATGTCGACCCTTCATCTGCATTGTTTGGAAGGTTTGCATGATTGTGACACCATGCCCACCTTCGAGAATGAAATAATAGCTACTCATATGAGAAACTTGGTGCCATCTTACGGCTAAATGAACAATGAACTGTTATCTAGAAAGTATCTGAAGTGTGGCACCAGGAGCATCAGGCGTACATGTGTTAGGCAGCAATGTGCATCTGTTAGGCAGTGCATCTATTCGGAACAACAGGCTTTGTGTTTTTGATTTGCAATTGTTTTCCAAATGTGAGAGTATTCATAGGTAAACCATTCTCTTTGGGAGCAAGTTTTAAAAGATAAAAATACTGTTGTTGATACTATTAACTGTTGCACTTGGTTTTTTACTCCATGGGTGGGTGTAAGCCAGTCTATTGTAAGTGGATCTTCTCCCAGGCCCCCAGGTCCACTCATCTATTTCTGTATTCATTCATTTGCATCCATGAACCATTGCCTTCTGATCTACTAATCGGTGATGCATTTGAAAAAAAAAAATATATATTTATTTAGAGTAATTTATTTTTTTAGTGAAAGAATTGAGTTGTCATTCATTCCCTAGGTGACATTGCTGAAGGGTTATGTTAAAATTATTGTCTGCAGCAAGGAATTCCATGACTGGTGTCAGCAGAAATAAATGGTTTTAGAAATGAGTTTGATTTCAAAAATACTGTAGTGGTGACAATTGCTGCCCTTGGTGTGTTGCTTCATGGGAAGGTGTGTGCCAGTAGTAATAGTTTGGTGTTGTTTCTATGATGTAATTTATCACAAACATAATTTATATTTTCATGTTATGTGTTGAGAACACAAAATTAAAATGTAACATTTTGAATGAATTTTGCATAGTTTATTTAATGCAGTAACAAAACAACATCAATATTTAATTAAAAACAAGTGGCTACTTTTCATTCTCACAACATAAAATAAATAAAACAATGGTTTCCCACTTCTATTACAAGAATTCTTCTTCTTCACCCTCATGGGGTTGAGTCTGTATTGCATGGTTTATTCAGCCATCTTGTTCAGCCCACCTGAGACATCTAACATTATCTCTCCATCTTAATTTAAGTCAGTTAACAATAATACAGTATTTTGTAATCAAATGTTGCATAGACGTTTTTCAAATGTTTTTACTGCTACACATTTCTAGATCTTTAGCTCCTGGCAATAAGTATAATCGGTATTCTTCTTATCAGTCTTTACAATAATACACTTCAGTTTGTGTACTAATTACATTGTTTATTGATGCTCTGTTGAACAGCTGCACCACAAGTCAACATAGCAAGTGTCACAGTGAAGGAGGATCACATGACTGTCATATGGACGTATAAAGGGAATAGTTTGCGGCGGCGCCGACGATCCACATCTAGAAATGTGTCGGTTGTGATTCACTATGAGAAGGACGGAGGAGATGAGAAACGATATCCACCAGAGGGCACTGTGGCTGCAGAAACAAAGGAAGTGACAATTCTTGAAAGTTTTGAAACTGAGGCGAAGTACAGCGTTTGGCTGACTGTTTATGAGGGACAGTTGGCTGTTTCATCTCAAAGGACGCAAAGATTTGAGGCAACTTTTAATAAAGGTGATGTTAGTAATATGCTTTTGGTTTTAGCTATCTATTTGATGTATGTTAGAGGTTTAATGGGCATTTTTATGTTTATGAATAGCATAAACCACTGAAGTGCATACAAATTAAATCCTTGATCCTTTTTAAAGCTGCTGTAACATTGTTGATAGAGTAAATATATCATTTGTGAAACATATGTGTCTCCATTTGTAAAAGGTAACTTTGTTCATAGCAGTAGGCCCTATCAATATATTTAGTTTTGTAGTGTTACATTCACATTCACATGAAAACTATCCAAAGTGCCTGAATACATCTTGTGACATATTTGTAGATGGCACCATTATCATTATGATGACATCGAACACAAATCAAAATGATGTAATTATGATGAACTAGCAAAAATACAAACATCACATTTTCACACTGCAATAACATGAACATAAATAAATAATATTATTTATAGATGACATTATTAGTTGTCATGTATTTTAGTATATCACGATGTGTTAGTGAGCTTATTTAGTTGTCAATATCACACTGACAGCAATAATTACTATGTCGTTTGCAATCGCATTTGTGCGCGCATTGTAATTTTCAATCTTTTGATCGTATCAATACGAATAGAGCTCCCAAAGGGTTCGGTATAATAGTTATAATATAGTGTCTTATCCTGCGCTGGTTCCGCTTAGCCTAGGCACTCGTTCGACGAGCAGCCAATAAAACACCTGCAAGGGATTTTCCATTGTTTACTACCCATATTAGAAAGAATATGACTTGTGGTGTTTCTTCTGAAAGAAATAGTGTAGGATGAAAGAGATTTCGAAACCGTAAATTTCGAAACTGCAAGAGGCCTAGGTGGAATTAAACATCGATCTGTAGCCCAGCTGACTACCGCGCCACGCCTCCCATTATTAGCCATTACACCTATAAAAAGAACATAGGTCTAAACGTGGACAGTTGGTGTTGTTGTTTATAATTAGGTATACGTGTACTTTTATTTTATCTGCAATTTACGGATCAACCGACAACACAGTTAAGCTATGAGTGAAAACAATTAATATGTCCATAATAGATAGGCGGTCTAAAAATGAACATATTTAGGGCACATGTACAGGCCAGTGTTGCGATAGACAGATAGACAGACAGACAGACTGACAGACAGACATATGTTGTTATTTGCCGCAAATAATTATACAATCACAAAAGAAGTGAGTATATAAGTATAAATGATAACGTATGAATGTAAATACGAAGCGTCACAGAGGGTGCAGGGTCTCAAGACATGTGTGAAATACTCTATTGATAGCCCCTTATATTTATGATGACATAGAAAAAACATTTCATTCCGGAGTTGCTACTTCAGTTACAGCTTTTGGAATGTTGAACCTCTTAGATACCCATTTCAACGACCCCAGTGTAAAATTTAATACAAAACAGCCCAATTAGGCTATAAGAATCAACCCAATGCATGCACAATTATGGAGATATGGTCATACAGATATACAAACAAACAAACAGACAAACTGTGTTTTATAATATACATGATTGAAATAAGACTTAGTCAGTACGTCATCCAAATCAAGTGAAGTAACCAGTGACCAATTAAAATATTTCCCATTTATTATATCAGTGTTATATTTGTATTAAGATGCTTTTCAGTTAGTCTTATTACTGCAATCATGCATACACAAACAGATGCATGTTTGCTTAAACGCACATACACACAGTTACGCACACACATAACACTCTTTCATCTTGATGGTTATTTACAAAGACTAATTTACTACTCAGAAAAGTATTCATATTGCCTATAACATGGCATATTAAATATTCTGTTTTTCTGTAGATTCCGGAGGCAGCAATTCAGACAAGATAACTGTTGTCATTGTTAGCGTTCTGGTTGGGATCCTCGTTGGTGTTGTCATCGGGCTTGTGAGTGGCTGCATCATTTCGAAACGACGGAGAAAACCAGCCGTCCATTCAGGTCTGAAATTGTGTTTCACAGAGGTTGCTGTCTAACATTTTAAATGTACAAAAACAACACTGTTATTGTTTCACTTATAGATCAAAGTTGACATATTTTATTCCAAGCACATGTGGAGTATTGTGTGATGTCAAAGCGGGTAGCTGTCTTAGGCAACATATCTTCATGATCAGTTATATTATGCACAACGTGGTGATAATTATATTACCATTTTATAAGGTGCTCGTGATCACTGGAAATTGTAAGAAAATAATACTATAACTTTCTGTTTCAGATGATGCACCTGAAATCAGGTAATTGCGTTGCATTATAAGCATAAGACACTATATTACTAACAAATCTTAACTTTGTTATATTTTTATTATCAGCCTAGTGTTTGGTCTAAGTAGAGGATATGATTGCCATAGACATATTAGAAAGTTTTATTGATCTGGACAGGTAGTGGTGTAACAAGTAGGTAAATCAATTAGAAACAGTATATATGTATGTTCAGAGTGAAAGAAAAAGTTAGGGGTGGGGAGAAATAAAAATGGAGGAACTCTATAGAGGCTAGCCTCACCCTGGGCTTTCAGGGAAAGGACCAGAACGATGTACACGTATATGTATGGATGTGTGCATGTGATGTGTTTGCACGTGTGTATAAGTATTGTTACGAACGTGAATGCGAGTGCCGGGAGTGCGTATTACTCGAGGCGTGGTCATCCCGCGAAGACTACGTTTGAACAATCCAACTTTATGGAATATGTTTACGCTCACGTCCACTCGCGGCCGCAATGTTGGCCTTGGCAAAGTTGAAAACATTGGGAAGAGGGTGAATATCAGCAGTTCTCTTTCGAATCTGGAGGTGTCGAGACGTGAAATAAAGCCATGTAATAATTTCAACATACTCATGTTTATAATAGCAGGAAAAAAGAAGGGAACGTTTAACCACACAACAGTATATGTACGTATGTATGTATGTATGTATGTTTGAATGTATGTACTTATGTATGTACGTGTGTGTATGTATGTATGCGAGTGTATATGTTGTGTATGTAATCGTTTATATAAGACACAAACAATCTCATCGCAGAAGAGAATGATAAATTGTTGATTTGTTTACAGTGACTCTAGAATTCGGAACTTCACCCCACAAAGGACCAATAACACAACACCATCTACACAGTTCGTTGGTGATAATATTCAGTATGAAAGTCTAGGTGATGGTCATACATCAGGTGACATTACATCCTCTCAGCAAGGTATGCCACATTGTTGCGTATAATAGTGAAATGTATGTGTGTGTGTTTGTGTATATGTGCGCACACACACACACACACAAAGGATGCTGTTTACAAGTCACAGTTCGGACGAATCAAACATAGACTATAGTGAGGAAATGTAGTTATGTTTTTTCCTGGAATTTAAATCCAATCACACCATCACCCATCTGTCATTTCCATGTACTCTATCAATATCAATATATGCATGATAATTACAGCTAACGTCTGGTCTATTATTTATTGTAGTTTTCATGTATATTTTAATAAAACACTTCAATAAATCTTTCAATACTCATGTACATTCACATACACATGCACGCTCGCAAGCAAATATACACGAAAACACCCATAGACACATAAGTACGCATGAACACACACACACACCCGCACGTACACACACACACACTCACCCACACACACACACATACACACACACACACACACACACATTAATATGTTGTTATTGTTTCTCATCTATTCAAAGGAGTCTATGCCAGTCTTGATAAGCCTGAAGATTCAGCAGAGCAGCAAGTGTCAGGAGCCACTTATGAAGAGATTCGCACAGACCGACCTGGGAATCACTCCTATGTGAATGTATGTACTCCACATGTCATGGGTACTGACTGTTGTCATTTAAATAGTATAGTGTGTTTGAGTATTTGTGTGAGTGTGTGCGTGTGTGTATTTGTGTGTGCGTCTGTGTGTGTTTGTGAGCGTGTGTGGTGGTGCATGCGTGCGAGCTTGTGTGCATGCATGTTTGCATTTGTATGGTGTGTGTCTATATGCATATGATTGCATGCATATAACATATTTTGATTGAGGGAAAGGTCCTTGTATAACATACGTTTTGTACATTTTAGTATTACACATTTACTGCATCATGTATAATATTATGGATTTTTCAGTGACTAAGATATAACGGTTCCTCTTCTGACCAACCACATTAGTATGTTGATCACTCAATCGAGAGGATTCACTTGATGCCATTCAAAAATTTCACTAATTTAATGTTGTTCCAGTTCACTCAACATTATCGTGACAATCCTTGTTTAGTGCAAAAGCAAAATAATTAAGTAATAATAAATAGTTGTAAGAAATGTGCTAAGCCTAAGATTCAAGCTAGTTTCCAGGAAGCCATGCTGGAAAAGTCAGTATGTAGGTCAGCTAAACATCCAATATAGAAGTACAAATCGTGAGGTATGACTCGTATTAAATGGAAATAGTTTTATTTCAGGTTGTTTCCCATATCTATAAAAGTACAACATATTGTGTTATTTAAATTTGTTTGTAGACGCCGGCTGTTGTTGGTGATGCTGGAGAATATTCCGAAGCAAAGGACCCAATCTCATCACAAGAACTGCCCACTTATCAGAATGTCGCTGTCAGGAATGGTGCTGGTAAATGAGTGAACTGGTGACAGTGCCATACAGTGGCATAGGAACAAAATTCATATTGGGGGGGCTACCGGAGCTTCAGCACCACTGAAGAATTTTCGCCGCCGCATATCTTCACATCTTCCTTAACCTTATGGCTGTGTCAGTTGGCACGACTGTGACATCGGAAGATGGGGGGAGGGGGTACTGTTGTCAATTTGTTAACGTTGCGCCGCCTGTTACTGGGAGGGGGGTAGAAAACCATGTCTACCCTCCAATTGCACACATTTTATACAGTCGACAAAAATACACATTAATCGTCTCATAAAATGTAGATTTCCACCCGCCATTGACGCTCGCTACAAAAACAAACATTCACGCTCACATTTAATGGGGGGCAGAACCATATGCCTGCCCCCAGAGAAATTCAAGGGGGCAGCTGCCTCCCTTGTTCCAGCGCCTGTGGCGCCATACATTGTATGTTCACATTCCTAAACGTTTAACAAATTTTATGGCATTTGCTTCACTCCCTCCCTCCCTCCCTCCCTCACTCACTCCCATCCTCCCTCCCTCCCTCCCTCCCTACCCCTCTGTCTCTTTCTCTCACCCTCTCTCTTTATATATATACACATTATATATATATACGTACTTGTATCATTACTTAGTGTGTGCTTCATGAATTAAGAGTTTTATGGCTGATGGGTTTCTACCTGAGTCAATGATGTCAGTGTCAGTTGTACTTGTGCTAGTTATTAAGGACAAAGCTGCCCAAATCTCAACTAAAGACAAGTACCGTCCGATTGCATTATTGATATGTACATAGATTCTAATCCAAACCAGGCAGTTTGGTTTTAAGAGGAAATATGGAACAGATCAGTGTATATATGCGTTAAACGAAATTATTGACTTGTACAGATCTCTTCGCAGTAGTGTATTTGTATGTTTCCTTGATGGCAGTAAGGCTTTACATATATTATTACGTGTATTAGTTTTCTAGTATAATAATTAGGTCATGTATTAAGTGGAGGAATATATACTCTATAAATTTAAATTAACTAATAGTGTTAGACACTTAGATATTAGATGAATTAAATGAATAACTTAAACCATGTAATGTTGGTTAATTTTGCTATCGCCATCGTCAGCTGGGTTATGTTAACTGTTACATGTATGTGAGAAATGTGGAGTAAGTCATGATGTCAAATATAAGTGCCAGTATGATATTGAGATCTAAGATTCTAAAGGATGTTATATTCTTGACTTCAAACTAAGTGGGATCATACTAAATGGTGTATCAACTTATACGTATCTTGGTCATTTCATCACAGAAAACCTCTCTCATGATGCAACGTATACAGCATAAATTGTATATGTGCTCAATAGAGATGAAACTCACATTGTGTCGGTCCATAATATTGTTTACCTATGTATCCTCTGCAAATATGGTATAATTGTAATACATTACAAGTGACATTTCATAATATTTTCAAGCTGTTCCTTTGTGTATCTAAGATGAAAGTACTAGTTTTTATGCACCCTATTTGATGTTCAGTGCTGCTAATCTGTAATAAGAAACCTGATATATCATTTTATGTATAGACTTGATTGTTCAGTTAATTATATTATAAAGGATACACTTGCTACGAGCTTGCGATATTCATCCAGAATACGTGAACACTGGAACAAGTTACTATATCTGAATATTTTTTATAGATCACTATAAAATGTATTCAAGGCGTGTACAAATGTATTTAACATTAGCAATTGGAGACAAAAATAAGAAACAATATTAGTATTGTAGTGTAAGCCAGCCTAGACGAGTGGTGCTGAGTGGGCATTGGAAGTAACCCACCTAATTGCAACAATGTTTTTTATCTAAGTTCAGAGAAGAAATGTTACTTAACTATAAGTTTATGTATAATCTCCAATGTATGCGGGACAACAACGTATGAATCCCAGTTTCATGTATGTATATGTCTGGAATAAAGCTATTGAATTGAATACAATTATATGTATGTTAACTATTACTGAACGTGAATGTATATATATAATATATATATATATATTTCAGTAGCATCGTTATTGTTTATATGTGAGTGTGTGTATTTATGTATGCATCATACATGGATGTATGTACACGTGTGTGTGTGTGAGCGTGCGTGTGTAAATTTTTAGTAATTAGGTGTTTCAGTTTTTTGTTTTTACATTGTTATCCCATGCCCATACTAAATACAATCACACATCACTTCTTGAGAGGAGCACGTGCAAAGATCCCTCTTTTGTATCGACACTGCAGAAGCTCCCGACACTCTTTGAAGCTTCAGGAAGCTTTGACTTTCGGAAGCTTTGAACTTCCACCCAAAATCCTTTGGGGACGGCACCTCCGGCTGGGCAACCCAAAGCAAATAGATCGTATGCTTGCCTGTTGCTGTTACGCCTGAATTGTTACAGTAATTCGTTTATTTCTTGGCAGTCGATCGAAACCGCAAGTTTTCTTCATGAAGAGTTCTCGTCTTGCCTCATTAACATATTACTGCACTTGACTTATCATACATCGTGATGAGGAATTTTTCTATAAATTGTAGTTTTGTATAGCCGCATCTATTTCGGCAAACGGTGACCTCGCAATGGTTGCAAATGCCTTTGTGACCCTACAAACTTCAGATCATGCCTTCCATGCCCATATTTTCCCCATGCCATGGAATGCTGAATCTTCACCACAGCCCGTCATGGTATGGAACATCACGATTTCGTAAGCCTTCCGCCCTCCAAGACCGACACACACGGTGTTGACGTGTTACCTGTATGTTTCTGAAGCTTCGCACTCTTCCGAGTGTCAACAACAGTTGGAAGTTTCCGACGGTCGCTTTCAGGCAGATCAACAACCCAACGAAGATGACGACAACATCCGTGTCTGCAGTACGCACCACGACTGTCTTCGCCCCTTGCAAAAGAGAGTACCATGAGTTGTACTTTATACGCGTGTTCGCCTCCTCGTGGGAGCATCTCTGCAGCTTCGATTTTAGCATCTAAAATCGTCTTTTGATCACGTTGCTGAAAGGTGTGCTCCTTTCATGTAAGACATTCTGTCGCAATGTCTCGTACTGTGCCTGTTCACATGGTCCAGCTTCGAGATTGTTGCCACCATGGACTATGGAACCCATTCCTAGATGTTTGGTACAACCAGGATGCTGTTCTCAAGCTCGAGAGATGTCCGTATTGGCGAATGACATCGACGAGTGCAAATACATCGGAATTTAACTTTCGCTGAGTAGGCAAGGTTTTGTGCTGCGGGTGACACGTGCAATTCAAATTCTTGCGAGATTCAATCCAATAGTGGTTCCGCGACGAGCCATCTTTGGAGAGCTGCTGCTTTTCTGTTTTCAGTGAGACCGATGACCTCGCCTTTCCCCATTCACACTTGCATGTGCTTGTTCGTGTTTCTAATTGACGGGCATTGCGGAGAACATATGTGTCGTTTTGGTCACTACCCAAATGCCTTCTATAAGCATTGTCAACGCTCCACGGAACGGTGTCTTCATGTTCTCCGGGGGCACGCTGACTGTAATTCAGTTGGTCTACTTTGAAGAACGTGAAAGCAAGTGCTTCCGCGCAGGTGACGTAGATACCAAAATTCTTCTCGTGATGTTCACTGATAAAGATGAGAACATGTTTCTGCATTCACGATATGGAGTCGTGGAAAGCGTATGTTGGGAAATTCGGTAGCGTCGTCGCCCTCCAGGCAATTCTCTCCCGCTTCACTCATTTGAATTCGCAAAAAGCGAATTTTGGGAAATGCGGTGTTATTTTCACCCTCCATGTATCTCTCTACCCTGCGCCTTCGGCGCTATTTAATTGCTGCACTAAACGCTGTTTACTGTAGCACGATAAAAGCAGCTACGGTGACTTGGTGAGCACGTCGCGTTATAGTTATGTACGCAACTTTCAGGAAGGAATCATCCGTGCTACATCAGCTTTCAATAAATACGTGAAATTGTGACATCTATACATTCTATTCAATCTAAGAAAATATTGTAAATGTGTTGTCTTTTGAGGGACTAATAATATTTGGCGCGCTTTTGGTGTGCCTAGATGTGACGTCATTGGTGAACCAAGAAAGCAAGAGGCCACGACTTTCCATTCCTTAATTCATACCAGTAGCATGTTTACAAGGCATACCTTTGGCTCGAAGCGAGCATCAGATTGAGTTATTGCGCGGTAGTCCGATGAAATACAAACACTTATCACAGTAGAAGAACAATAAGCTACATTTAGTCCCAAAGTTAACAAAAATGTTAACAAAGCTTTCTCACCTGAAATGGGTTCGTTGGTGATATATCTCACCACAAAAAAATCACCACCCGAATCCACCCATGGCAAAACGTAATTTTCGGCTCAAACTCAAGGTGGCCGACATTATCCAGGGTGTAATATTCAAATGGACCTAATTATGGAACTAAGCATTATAGAAACACATTTGAGGTGTCATTTCCAACTAATTGAAGGATGCCCATACGTTTGGTGATACCTTTGAAATCGATAGAGGTCAATGTCATGCAATAAGGTCAAGGTCAAGACAAAAAAGCTGGATTCACACCAAATTGGCATGATTTTGCAACGAAATGAAGTTAACAAACACATGCTACAATGTCATTACAACAAAGTTTACTATGCGTAATCATCTAAACCATATTTTACAGGTAATTATACTTCAATGTCACGTTTCAATGTCAACCCATCCTAGTATGTATATATGGGTATTATCTATTTACAATCATGTATGATCCTGACCAACCATCCCGGTTATCATCATCATCCAGGCTCTCCACTTGTGGGACATTCATGAAGGTGATGCCCTTGCACTGACCACATGCTGGTGTGCACCGCAGTCCATTCTTCGGGCAGGTGCACGTTTTGTTGTCGCATTGACCACTGCAATTGCATCGAATTATGTTGAGGAGTCGCTCTGGTGCCGCCTGGCTGAGTCATTCTGATAGCCACGAGACCAGCGCAAGATGCTATCCAATCCCCAAACCTCAGGGGAGACATCATTGTCACGCCATCCCTGCATCTGATGATAAGTCCGATGGCAATGGAAGGCAGCTGTGTAGAAGTAGCCACCTTCAGCAGGAACTTCGCCACCCTTGCGAAGTTGAGGCTTGGTAATGTGGTGTACTCGTATATCTCCAGCAGGACCTCCTCTCCTGCATTTTCGATGTCCTCTTTCGAGGAAAGTGGATACATGAAGACGGAGGTTTTCAGTGGTGCGTATTTCGTAAGAACGGTCACTTTTCAATTTCCATATGGCCTTGACGTGGTATCACACCCACTGAGAGCGTGCATAATGAACAGAGCTTCTGAGAGGGCTGGATCCAAGTTCTTCTTCCATGTAGTGATGCACACCGTCTGTTTCGATGTCACCCTGTACAGGTTATCATTCTTATCTGTGGCATCAGCATCATTTATCATCAGCTGAAATACGACAGAATCGTCTGCGACAACAGCTGTTGGCTTTATGTTCAGAGAAAGACATGCCAACATACAGCTTTTGTAGTCAACACCCCCTTCTGCGTGCTCAACAGTGATGTCTGCTTTAACCATATTTAAGGAGTTTGATGAGGGCCTGCTTGTTTGATGTATTGGCAAGAAAAGTTTTTTTGCTGATGGTTAAACGTATTTATGCGGAATTTGAAACTGAAGCAACAACGTCGTTTCCTGTCCTACGACGATGGGTTTCGTCCTTAGTGTTGGCGCCGTGGTACCCTTTAAACACAACCAACGCATGGCCATAGAGGCTGCGTACATGCTGGATATAAATAACGCAGATCTTGGCAATGCTGGAGTGCTTGGGCCATGAGAACTTGTGTAGCAATCTTCCCCCATCAACAATAAACTGCAAGCCCTTGTCGAGCATGGCTGAAACGATGCATGCAGGGATAAGCTTCAGGAGATGGTGTATGAGCTCCGCTTTGTCCCCAGTCCGCATGCACATGTGATTGTCGAAGAAATTAACGTTTGGCTGAACGTGTTTGAATAGTAGCTGACGTTTCAATCCAAGTTGGGGCAACGAATAGAAGCTACAGTTACAATACAGAAAAGTACGACAATCCTATATAAAAATAGCTAACGTTTTGAATTTAACAAATAATATTGTTATCTAAACAAGGAGGGACGTATGACATTTATACAAATAAGTAATATATACTTATGGGTGCTTTCTCTGTATTTGCATTTTGTCAACATTAAACAGTAGCTACTTTGCGCAGAAAATCAAACATATTTTAGAAGATTCGATGCCTCCTTACGTTCTCGCTGGTCGCCTACTCCGATAACGTTTGCGCAAACCTGCTCATGATATCGTGATTATTGATTCTGAAATAGTTGTGCTTCTGATTTCTTGAATATTTAAGTAAGATGGCGAGCATGTTGATTCAATTGACGCTGACATAATCGCGGTTATAATATATAGAATGCGTTTTGGATGCGATACAAAGATGTATTTTGAATACTTTACAACAGTTAATTTCAACATTTCAGTTTGGCCGTAAAATGTCAATATTTGGCCATATCTTTGCTCTCGGAAAACTGTTTTGAGTTATGTAAAATGCTCTAATTTGTGTTGCTACAAAGATGCGTATGGAGTACTTTATCATGATAGATTGTGATATCATTATTATATCCTGCAGTAGATCTAACATTATAATTAGCTTTGCTGTGGTCGTCCCTATTCTTTCCCTCTACAGGCCAGCAGAATATTGTATGATGCAGCTGTAACATCATAGTCTATACCATTGAGAGTATTTTGTAATGTTCTTCCTAATATTTGCCTTGATTCCAGTGTTCAATCGTGCACCTTCTTTACACCGAAGTTTGTCACATCAAGCTACGCAATATGGTCTTTATTACTCCTGTCGTCACAGTTGTCAGCCATTGCATTGCAAAATGCTAACAACTATCTTGTCTCAACCAGTTGACAGTGCTCACAAGTGCATGGTCCTCGGTCTAGGAGGATTCCACTTGGGGAATTGCTTCCTCGGTAGCGTTGCGCGCCTGCTAGCTGGCCCTAGCGTGGCAAAACCTCTTCCAGGTCGTGCTAGCAACACTGTCAGTTGCATGATGCCTGGGAAGACTGTACATGCTGGTAAATGAGGCATTGACCTCTATTCGTGTTGTCAATCTGCCTATTCCACCTAAAGAGAGAAAAGTGCTTGTTTCAGGGGCGAGAGCATGTGTTGATCCCGAGATAGATGTTGTTGTGGTTCAAGCTAAACAACTAGAAACAACAAAATAGTGTATTCAGCAAATATGTTAGGAAGAATCCAAAGAAAAATGAATGAGAACAGATAAATGACCACTACAAAGAAATGAATGAGAACATATAAATGAACACTACAAAGAACAATATCCTGAGTGCAACAACTGCACACGATGGAAATAGGTGAAAGTGTCTCAAAGCTGAGCAGGCTGGCAACTGAGAATTTGAATTGACCTTCTTTGACGGCTCAGTGACTGACCAGAGGTAACAACAGAATGACAGACTCCGCATTTGGCGTGGGTAATTTCCAAGCTAGCTTATGTAAACAGGCAAAGTCGCAGCGGTGTCAACCGTGAAACCTGTGATCTGAACAAGGTTATTTAAATAGCTAGAAAAGCTGGACATGACACTGATGCATTGGATATTGTCAGTCATCTACGAGAAAGACATTCAGACAGACAGACAGACAGACAGATATACAAACAAAGATACAGGTGTACAGAAAGAGAGAAACCTCGTTGAAAATAAATTCCAGAATGTTTAATATTGCTAAAAACATGATAACCCAAAAGGAATCAGTTGAACAATATTTTCCTTTTAGCATGGTGTTTTGGAAACTCAGAAAACATTGATACAATATTTAAAATGATGTTACAATTGTTTTTAAAGTGAATGAATTACAGGCTTCAATTACCTGGACATTAGCCAGCAAATGGCGATGGGATGACTGCTAACGTGCTCCCTTTTGTTGTTTGAGGAGCCAGCCTTGTGAGTAGCTCTATAACCATAACTGTACAGACGACTGTGTAGCATTGCAACAACAAAGTTACTAAAACGGATATTCAAAATATATTATCTTTCTTTGACATATGCAGGCCATTTTGAAAAAAAATGGTTGTCATTCATAATATTCGTGTCGCTGAATTAAAATTGTGATTTGTGAACTTTTGACATTGAAAATGTCCATATAATCAAGAATAATAATTATATGGCCTACAGAATAGTCACAACTGAACCTTTGTTGATAAATATTCCTGAATGACGTATATCTTAAAACAATAATTATGGCCAAATTCTTACACCCTCCATCATTGATAACGTGACTTTTACTAGCGGCTAGAATTACTCAGCCAAATACTTGGATGAAGATTAATTATCAAAATCAAAGGAGAATTTGCTGAGGCAGATTGTTTTTCTTATTCCAGTTTAATTTGGTTACCGTATTGGATTCATGCAAATGACTACTAATCCATTCAAATTATAATGTTCTCCACATTTAAGGTACCAGTGAAACATATCAAAAGTATGCAGTAATGAAAATTGGGGAATTGACTTAAAACAACGAATCATTATTTCCCATTTACCCCATGTTAAACACAGTTGGTGCTTAAAACCACGGCATTTCGCAGTCGGCCCAGGAGTCTGGACCAATCGGCCAATCTAGACATTCAGTGGACAACGACGTTCATGTTCGGATCTTCATGGCTTGAAAGCTGGAATGATGCAGTTTGTTTACACAAAAAATGCGTAAAATTATTAATATATCTAAACAAATGCCAGAGCTTGACATCTGCAGAGTAAATAAAGAGATTGTACGCGAAGACGGCGTGCGTAATGTCACTTTCATATTTATTCTACAAGCGCTTACACTTCGATATAATAATTTATGTTCATAGAACTTTCCTCACGATATCGTACTAATGAACAGCCATTTACGCGTATCTATACATACTTGAAAAAAACGTGAGCGATAACAAAGAGTGTGTTTTCTCCACATGGATACGAGTTTTCTTTGGAGCATAGGTCATCCGATGGTGATGATAATACGATTTGGTTTGAAGAAGTTCCATAAAATTCAGAGGTTCTTAACCAAAATTGGGTTGCCTAGCCATCTTGAATGGGTCGCCAAGAGTCTCCAGTGACACCGCTTTCATTTTTTACGCGTACCAGATGCATGCGGAACGAACTGTAAATTCCAAATGTTGTATGAATTTGAAATGTCCTGTACATGATATAATATCACACAACGTTTCAAATACACGTGGCGTGAATCTGGCATAATGTGTTTATCAGGCATCTGGTTTGGCTAAATCATATAGTGTAGTTTTATTTAACTCGAATGTACACATGTATCACAATGCCTAATTCGGCAAGTTGAGCTGTAGTTTGAAATTAAATAGTTTTGTGTATATTCGCTGAAGCCTTTGAGAGAGAGTGGGTGTGGATTTTGTCTTCGATTAAGTTGGGAGTATCATTATATACACGACCGTCTGATGCTTTTATTTGCAAGGTCACTGTTCGTACTTTCGGTGTGGATACGTTTCTGACTTCTAGTGCTATACGTGTGTACGTCAGAGTTAAGTCTTATGGTTATATTTTGTAGATACTCAGGAAGGTTTCTATTTACGTATTTGTGATAACATTTTAATTGTTGTAATTTAACGATGTCTTCAACTTTTAGGAGTTTTAGACTTTTGAACAAAGGTTCAGTATGTGCGTTATATTTACTGTTTGTAATCATTCGTATTGCTCTCTTTGTAGTTTTGTTACTTTACTGAGTTGAGATCCCCATACAAGTATGCAGTAATTTAGTTGAGATCCCCGTACAAGTATACAGTAATTGAGTTGAGGTCCCCATACAAGTATACAGTAATTTATGTGGGGGAGAATTAGTGAATTGTATAGTTTTAATAATATATATTGGGGAATGAACCACCTCAACTTATTTATAATTCCAATTGTGCGTGACATTTTTGGAAGCTATTTTATCGATGTGGCTGTTCCACTTAAGATGTTTGTTTATAATTAAACCTAGGAAGTTGAAATTATCTGCGCACTCGACTGGCGTGTCGTCTATCTTTAATCTTGGGATTTTCTTTTGTGGAGAATGGAATAAGATGTATTTAGATTGTTTAATGTTTAGTGATAGTTTGTTAACTATTAACCACGCACTTATTTTGTTTAACTCAATATTTATTTCTTGGAAATTGTCATGTATGTTAAAGGATCCCAATATACTTGTTAATACTGAATCATCTGTATATAGTAGTAGTTAATGTCATTCAAGTAAATCAGAAATAAGAGAGGACCTAGAATGGATCTTTGAGGCACTCCAGTGGTAATAGGAAGCATATCAGATTTAGTGCCTTCAAATTCGACATATTGTTTTCTTCCAGTTAGATAACTACGTAGGAGTGTGTTTCCATTTATTTCATAGTATGATAATTTTTTTAATAAGATGTCATGATCTAGTGCATCAAAGGCTTTTGATAAGTCTAGAAATATTGTTATGGGAATTTCTCCTTTATCCATTTCGCAGATGATTTTGTCAATAAGTTTGAGTGCTGCTAACTCCGTAGAATGTTCCTGTCTAAAACCATACTGACTTTTATAGAATAGTTTGTGATTTTGAAAGAAGGAATATAAGTGGTTATAGATTAATCTTTCGAACATTGTTGAGATTGCTGAAAGTATTGAAATTGGTCGATAATTTGTGAATAATCTTTTGTTTTCCTTTTTGAATATGGGAAATAGTTTGGCTGTTTTCAAGATATCAGGAAAGGTTCCTGTTTCTAAAGACTGGTTTATTATGATTTCGAGTGATTCAAGTAAAGGTGTCTTTAATTGTTTCGATACTTTTGCTGATATGCCATCTTCGCCACAACTGGATGTCTGGTGAAGGCGATCAATGACAGTTTCTATGTCTTGTTGGTTCACTTTTTGAAAGGACAATTGTAAATCATGTTTGAATTGCAGGTAGTCTTGAAATGTTTTGTTGTCTGGGTTACGTATTTTTTTGACAAGTTCCGGTCCAATGTTTGTAAAGAATGAAAAAAAATTGTTTGCGATAATAAGCTTGTCTGAGACCTGTTGTTCTTCCACAGTAAAATATTCTGGGAATGATTTCGTTTTTTTCGTTTTATTTAGTATATCATTTATATTTGACCATGTTTTTTTATATTTGTTTTGTGTCTAATAAAACAAGAGTCGTAATAACTTAATTTAGCATATTTAATTGTTCTTTTTAAGTACAACATTAATATTATGTATTTCCGTTTTTAGTAGTGTGTAGTCGTGTGAAATAGGCATAAGAGTGCGTAATTTCTTGTTCAATTTATATATATGTTTTATAGATTTAATAATGCCTTGTGTGACCCAGTTTGATTTTTTGTGGCGATGTTTGTTGAATTTAGCAATTTTACTTGGAAAATGTTTTTTATATATTTTTTCAATGGTATCACACATAATGTTTGTGTTTGTATTTGGGTTAATGTTATGGGATGAGTCTAGTTTTCCAGCAATATTGTTACTTGTTAATTCGTATAGTAGGTTGTTTAAGGCATTTGGTTTTTCTTTTATCACTTTTATAAATTTTGGAGGTGATTCCTGGAGACTTCTTTGAATATTTAGGCTTGTAAAACAAGGCTGATGATCTCAAAACGTTTGTTATCAAAATGCCTGATGTAGTATTCATGGTAGTATTGGAAAGTTTGCAGAACAAGTTATCTATTAATGTACCCTAATGTACCCTTACAGTTAGAAAGTAGATAGTACATCAAAAAATCACTAAAAATGTCAATCTCGTTTACTTTTAAGAGATTAATATTGTAATATCCAGCGATTACAACATCAGAATTGCAACTCTCTAGATGCATTAATAGTGGCATTATTTCATAAATTAATGTTCTGTAATTATCGAGGTTATTCCTTGGTTGTTTATATACATTTCAAAGTATAATGTTTTTATGTAAAGACTTAGAATTGATTTCAATAAACTGGCCTTCCCAAATAGTTGACTCGTTATTAATATTTGTGGCTGTGTAATTGTATTTATCGTTTAGGTATATAATTAAGCCATCTTTCTTGCTGCATCGTTAACTTTGAGGAATACACGTATACGACTTTAATTGTATAAGAGAAGTGTCACTATGATCACATAGCCAGCTTTCCTGAATGAAAATTGCGCTAAGTTGGAAATCTAAGTTGTTCAAATTGTTAATAAATATTTGGAGTTCGTCGAACTTGGCGTTAATACTCTCAATATTTGTACTTAAGATTATTAAACTATTTCGCTTAGAGCATAAAATGTTAGAAAGGTTATCTAAATCTACATATGGCGAGTGTTGTATAACATCAATGCTTTCATCTTCAAGCATATATTTATCGTTCAGTCGTAGAATGCTACGCAACGAATTTTGCTCAGTGCCACCATTGTTGATAAGAATTCGTTAATCCAGAGACATAAGGGGATGGCACCTTGAATAGAGTCACAACATGAGTTAAGGTATGTAATAACATCAAAAATACAAATTGACATATAAAGTAATATGGTGTAAAGTAAATTCTTCTTACCAGCTTAAAGAGTTCATAACGGCTATAGCCCGCACAGTTCACTGGCATAATTTTTTTGGTAAAGCGACTACTTTAAAGCAACCGTAGCGTGACAAAGTCACGTTCGTCGGAGATGACATGAACTGATGCAGTTTCTGCTGAACAGAGTGATTTCACAAATACTTTGCCGTTGCGCACCCATGTGAATGAGATCTTATTTTCTCGTTGTAGGCGACGAGCAGTTTTGGCAAGGGCTGCATTTCGTGTTGTCAAATGTTCATTTATGTAGATCTTAGTTCCTTTCAGACGCCGAGCGTTCCGCATAACTGCCGTTTTGGTTCTTCTGCTTACGAAGCGAACGATGATGTCCTTTATTTGCGTGCTTCCCCTGACATTGTCACTGGTTTTACGCTTTAGCGTGTGGCAGACCAAAATGTCACTCTTTCTTATCGCGAGTTGTAACTTCTCGTTGAAGAAGGCAACGACATTGTCTTCTAAAGCACCGTTTTCGTTGTCTGTTTCGTGTGCTGTAGCATTTTGATCAACCACTCGGCTGTAGTTTAGATGTGTATGTAGTCTGTAGACCTGATATTATCACATTCTCCATTCTCGTGTATTGTTCAAGGTCATTGATTCGTATTTCCATTTGTTTGATTTTTGCATCTTTCTCGACGTTGTTTTTTTCGAGTTTTTTTCACGAGTTGGATAATTTCTGTTATTTCAGTTTTTGAGGCTATGAGTTCGTCTAGCTTGTTGCTAATGTAAGTGACCGATTGTTTAGTTCAGCAAGCTCATCTTGTTGCATAACGTCCGATTGGGATTGCCTTGCGCTCGGCATTGTTAACAACCAAGTAGTTGGCAGCGATGCAACAATGCAATTGTTCAAACGGTCGCGCTTTGTCAGTCTGTGGCACCACGGGCAGTCAAGCGTGGCCGAATTTGGTGTCAGTTGTCAGTGGTTGGTAGGCGATAATACCGGAGACGGTGACCCCCCGCTGTGTTTTTCAGGTACATTAAACGCTATTTACAACATTTACAGCAACCTCTACCTCCGGTTTGCATGCCCCGTGCTGCAGCTGTTGGTTCACACAACGCAAATGATATGTGAAATGAACGAGGAACATACACACAAGAGTCATTTGCAGTCTATGTGACGGTGTGCCGGTCTGTCAACGTTAAGAACAACGAATATGGCCTAATGGCCTAGACATTGACGATGACCGGAACATTTTGGTTGAAAAGCCAATTTTTTTTAAGGTGACCAGTAGGGTTTCCTGAACTTCCAAAAAAAATCATCCCTGGAGAACTTAGTTTTTATCCCAATCCTTGTTTTTGGGTGTTTCTGTCCAATTTCGAAGTAACACTTTTTGTTTGCGTTTGTTAATCATATGTGTACCCTTTATTGGACGTTGTTGCCCTGAGGCAACATACCAATTTTATACTTTTTGCTTGGTCTATGCCATTTTTGAAAACAAACTACACTCAATGCAAAATCAGTGCTGCCATATCACGTTAGTATGTATTAATATTTATTTCATATATTTTTTCTGTATATGGTCTTTTGGGTACAACATCATAATATAGGTGGTGAAGATTTTTTTTATTTGGAAAAATTGAAATAATTCATCCAATAAAGGGTTAACTGTTTCATTTATTGGTTAATACGTTTGTAATGATATGTATACTGGTCTGTTAA